>JAFMTC010001915.1:10049-22740 GCA_018845635.1 Nicrophorus orbicollis | reverse complement strand
ATGACAAATTAATAATTAAGCATGCAAATTAAAGCTGAATGTTGAGTCTTTAAAACGCATCTATTTGTGTCATTGTAACGTTTGTCGTTTGGTTGCAATTCGCTGTCAAAATTGAGGAAATATTTTTTAAGCTTCGAAAAAGCAGTGTCTTCACGTTTTTGTCCATAACTCGAAAACTAATTACGACAAATTAATAATTAAGCATGCAAATTAAAGCTATATGTTGAGGCTTTAAAACGCATCTATTTGTGTCATTGTAACGTTTGTCGTTTGGATACAATTCGCTGTCAAAGTTGATGCAGACTCTTCACGTTCTATTAATTCTGTAAAAAGTAATGTCTTTACATTATTCTAATTGTTGATATATTAAAGTTCAAATCATCATGTGGACAGTAAACGGCCTTTCGTTTTTCGAGTGCACCTTGAGAACAATTGGAGTAAACCTAATGGAATTGCGCAACGCGCGTTACACAACAGATTATAGTTAATTACATAAATTGATTGGGTTCGTTATCTGCGATCTGCAGAGATTGTAGTGGTGTGGACGCATGCAAAATGTGGAAGCTGCAAACGCAGGGTGCGCACTTCAATGGCAAAAGTTCGCTCCAAATTTGGACGAAAAAGCCTTCGCTGCGGTTGAATGTTAGCTAATTCAAGACACGTTCGTTTTGCAATCACTTTCATTCAAGCTCGTTACTTTCCCACAGGGCAAATTCAATTCTCACACTCCGAGCAAAGTAGAGAAGAAGAAGAAGAAGGAGGAGGAAAAAAACGACCGAGCAGTAAACCGTTAATGGTAATTGTTCGTAATGCGAGATTATCATATTTCTACCATAAATAGTTTGACATTAAATGAGATTTACAGTTCGGATTTCTCGGCTAGTAAATCAACGAGTTGCAGAGCATAGGAATCTATTGGATTGGAGAGCTTCTGAAGACGGATATTCGAATCGCCCCGGACGCACGTTCTTCTCTTGGGCTTTCACGATGATTCCTCCAATTCTAATTAGAACACGTATTTCGCTGTCGTTGTTGTTTGTGTCTGTCTATCGGTACCGTGTTTTCCGCTCTCCAATATCCAATGAGAGTGTATGAATTACATACGGATTGGCGCTGTGGGTGTTGATCTATCTGCGGCCGAAGGTCATCTCCATTGGAACTGGACTGGACTGTCACCTACCTAGAGCTAAGCTCGCCAGATATCAGAGTGGCTGCTGCTACAGATACGACCAATAACTCACAGTTTTCTGGTGCACTCGCTTCGGTCAGCATCCAAAACCTCCGGTAATTATATTCTCACTTCTATTCTCCATCAACCACAACCATCGACTAACACACCGCCCACGCGAAGAACGAAAGAGAAGAAGTATAGTTAACTGAATAGACATTCGAAAACTCTTCCGAATCACCCAATGATTTCAATAAAAAATCGTATGGAAATTTAGCCTAATTCATTTCGGAGTTAGTTAGAAAACAACTCGTTACTCTATCATCGCAACATTAGGCTTAATTCTCTCTAAAGCCTTAAAAACTATACGGTTTGTGTTCGAAGAATTCAGGATTCTTATTTCCTTCGGAATTTCAAAATGCAATTTACTTTTACGATCGCGTGCCCAGGCTTTGTCACAAGTGAACGCACGTTAGTCACGCTATTTATGAGAAATGAGACAGATACATTCTGCAAAGCATTCATGACATAACAGAAGAATGAGAAGAGAGGAGCGATTTGTCTGTACACAAACCAAATTTATGTATTTATAATATATATAAGAAAACACCTATAACTTTCAAGAATCAGCCTCCATGCAAATTCGCAATGACAAATGAATGCAGTAAATCACGAGAAAGCTTGATTTAAAAAAATAGAGAACAAATTTTTCAATCTAACTGTTTCAACTTTTAAAATAAAATTGTAACAAAAAATATGAAATACTGATTAGAATAAGTGAAGGTAATTAATGATTAAAGTACTAAACATACAACCTTTTTTGAATTCCTTACGAAATAATAACATTTTAAAGTGAATGATTTGGTAAAAGTTTGTAATTTCATGAATGAAATTTTCTTAACTAAGTTTATAATTTGACAAGTGATAAGTACAGTGTTTAAAACTCAAAATTTAATCGATAATTTACGAAATAATTAAGTTTTAAAGTGAATGATTTGGTAAAAGTTGATAGAAATGAAGAGTTTTCATTGCAATTTTCTTCGGAAAATGCAATTTTCTTAATGAAATTTATAACTTAACAATTGATAAGTCTGTAAATGAAAAGTTTTAGTTATGATTTTCTTTGTAAGGAACAAATTAGATGAATGAATGAATACTGAAAACTGAAAAAGTTTCATTATTACGTGAAAACAACTTTGCTAATTGAAGTGCAATAATTGCTTTCTGTTATTGTGAAGAGTTTGGAATATCTTATAAACAAATAGTTTTTGTTAAAAGTAGATTCGTGATTGATTGACAGAAGCGAATGAGGAAGGAGATGAAAAGAAAAAGTAAAACTTTCGGAGTAGTTTAGCGAATTCGTGCGAAAAAGCGGCGCCAAATGGGTTACGAGTAGAAAGCGAGTGATCATAATTAATGTTAATTATAATGCGGAGAGGTTTGATACAAATAAATGCATGAAGAATCGATAAATCAATCAAGGAAATTGCATGCATGCATTTATTGTTGTAGTTGTTTTTGTTTGTTTGTTTGTTAATGCTATGAGAATTGTGATTGCAATGCATGTGTGAATGTAACGCGGATGAACTGATACAGGTCTTGCTCATATGTAACCCATTTACACGCATCAAAGACGATGATTCACATTGGGAAAATACTGGCAACAATTTGGTTATCGATCGAAGCGGATGTCGACTGTTATTAAACTTACGTATTTGCATACATTGCTGTGATTACGCCTCTGGGATTTTCTGTATCAGTGACAACAATAGCAGAAATACGCGGTTGATGATGATTTTCATCGAAACACCTTTGGAATGTCGGATGGAAAACAATTGTTGCCTTGTCACTTGATCAAATCGTTGTCCGTTTCCGGGTAATAAATTAATTGCTAATCGAAGCGGATGTTTGAATTGATTTATGAATGAATTAATATTGAAATGATTGTAAAATTAAGAACAGGCCAAAAGTGATTGGTGATAAAACAGAACATTTATTATTGTTAGTGATTCTGTTATTACTCGTATTTGGTTTATCAAGGGTTCCTCTTCGATTTTGTTTATTTTCTGGTTTGATTGATTGAAGTTGTTTCTTTTGATTAAAGATTGCTTTGGAAGTTGTTTCTTGGTTACAGCAAACAACGACTGTCAGATTTGTTGTTAGTTTCGTGTTGAGTGATACTGTTTTGGTGTAATTGAAGCTGGTGTTTCTTTGTTACCTGTGTGATCTGCATCTAATTCCTCTTGTTGCTCTTGTCGTCTGTTTCAGGATCGGGAGTGCTAGAATGTTAGTGAGGTGATGGCTTTGTTAAACTACAGTTTTCCGTATCACGCGGCGGCGGCAGCGCCGCCGCCACCACAGCCCTATGTGCCTCCAAGTGCATACCACTACCCGCGTCCCCACACGCCCTTCACCGCCGAGGATGCGGACATGCCGCCGCCAGCGACCCCGCACTACACCCAGGTGCGCGGAGGCGGAGGATCCAAAGCCCAGGTGCACGCCGTCATCGACTACGACTACTACGACGACCATCAGAGCGGCGGCGGGGTACATCCGCAGCATCAGACGGGCGGCGGCCTGCACCATCAGCCCGCCGTCACGCCCATCCAGGGACCCATCTATCTCAAGAACGGCACCGTCCCCGTGGTTCCGCTCTACTCCTATCCCCAGATCAACAACGGAAGCTTCGTTCAGATACCGGTAAGCGTTACGAACAATCCATTCACGCTCTATTTGCTCGCTCTCTCGATCGCCCGTGACTCACCGCCCAAACGCGAAAACGTAACAATCGATCGCATACTAATCGATTACATTTGTTTCGAATCGAACTTTCAAAGTCAACTTCTCAAGGGTTTCTTCTTGTTACTTTTCCTAATATAATGTTGCTATGGTAACACGCCACTCGTCGGCCGCACGAATGTGGCGCCTCAAACTGTGTTTGAACATTTGAAATTGTTTAACAGTATCGCGTTTCAGAATTGCCAGAATTGGTATAGTGAAACATATGAATTTAATGTAAATACGGTAATGCTTCTTGAAAACTAGTGGCTTTTGTCTTCTTAGGTAATGTTTCATTAATACATTGTTCAGTTGCACCATTGGTTACAGTTTAGAAACAATTTCTGGTAACAGTAACATTACTCAAACGCATTTTGCAAACTATGACAACAGAAAATAGAATTAAACAAATGCAGAAACGGTCCCGCTCAAAGTCACGACATTAGACTTCCCGTCAATCATTTGCCCGACGCTCGACATCCTGACATTCGTTAGCCCGACTATATCAAATTACCGACATCGACATACAGAACAACGTAAACGTAACAAACAATACAAAATTTAACTATTCCCGTCAATCATTTGTCCGATGCATGAATTCTCGACATCCGTCAACCCGACTATATCAAATTACCGACATCGACATATAAAACAAAGTAAACGTAACAAACAGTACAAAATTTAACTATTGAGAGTATTTGTACCCAGGGCCTCACAATTCAAAGGTGTCATTGCAAATTGGTTACTTTCCACGAACAATTTGTGTTAATACTGACATACGTCAAACGTGTTTTGCAATAAACAAGAAAACAAATAGCAAAGTTAAACGTAACAACCAATATAAAATTTAACGAGAACGAAAGTTTTTTTGTTTCAGCATTAATTTGTATAATACAATGAACTAATTGACTAATTGACAAACACAATTTCTAACTAACATTTAAACGCGTTTGTTGCAAAAAACTATATAATAAAAAAAAAGACGATAGAAACAAAGTAAACGTAACAAAACGTAAAGTAAACGTAGCAAATATGAAATTTAACGATTGGGAACAAACGTTAGTCATGCACACCTTCTTCGTTTGCTTCATCCGCATGCTGTTAATTTCGATTGCAAATACTAGAAGTTTATGGATTCGTTCGAGTGTAACGCAATGCAGGAGACGTTTAGATTTCGTTTAAAATTTATTGTACTAACCAATTGGGTCATTGAATATCTGGTTAATTAGATGATGGATAATGGATTGCGCAAAGCCTTACGGTAGTTATGATGTATCGCATTAAGAAATAGCGTTGTCCGAGCTTTTGCGGTGTTCGAAATCGGGCATTTCAATGGACGTTGCGGTATCACGTAATTTCTGGTCTGCAGCCTGTGTCTGCTCACGTAATCTCAACAACAATGGACAATACTCGATCGTTCCAATCGACGGACTCGGCTATTATTGATTGTATATTTTCAACGAATTTGATCGATTAGTTTACTGTTGATTCGAAACCTCCACGATCCAAGAATATCCACTATATCAGTTTACTTGAGAAGTAGTTCATTACTATCCATTTCGTCTCACAAATACGAACTTATTTTTATATAAAATTGTAGATTCAACTTTTTTAAACAATTTAGTAATAAATCCTGATTCTATTTGACAAAGAAAATGGCTTTACGACCACTAAATTAACCAAATTAACTATTGAGCTAAGTAATTATGAAATTTTAATGCAAAGTATAGCTTGTATAAAGGAAAAAGGCAAATGCAAAGCATAATTTTATTCGGTAAATTTGAATTTGTGTTTCATCATTTTAATAGGATTAAGATAATAAATTTTGCCTACTTGGATACGTTTGATATGTGATGTTAAAGAGTTGCAAATTACGTTTATAGAAGTTGAGAAGATCGTATTAAATGTAAGATTACTTAATTTAAATCTATTATGTGTTTTGTTCAATTTGTTTTCATTATTTAAGTTGAAATGATCTTTGATTATATAATGAAAAAATATATCGGGTTTGGTGAATTGAAATTCCTATGATTGACATCATATCTAGATAATAGTAACTCGTTGTTGCTTTAGGTATGACTAATGAAATGTTGAAACGAGCGGAGGAATTGAACCAATTCGACTGTTGCAGGAATTGTGCAAGAGCAGGAAACGTCGATTTTCGTCGGAACGAAAAAAAGAAACGCTAATTGGAGAGCCCGAAGAGCGCGCCAATTAAGTTGATGATGATGAAAGGTTAAACGTTAGGCCGAGATAGCGAATAGGTTTTCTTTTGCATGTAGTGCGGTGATCCATTTGGAGGCTGCACGAATCCAGATGAAACGATCTCTCTGCGGAATAATGTGTGTACAGAATTCGTTTCCTCTGCGGTTTCGCTGCTCTCCTCACCTGGTCCTTTCACCTTTTTGCTTTAGCCTTCGCCTGGCATTTATGTATTACACGTACGAGGTGTAGACGACGACGACGACGAGGAGGAGGTGTACAGACAATGCGAACGCAATCCGCGCGCTCCCTTTTCTGCTTCGATCCGGACACCGGAAATGCCAAAACTGGTCGTTGACCAAAACTTCGCAGCAACTTGAAAGGTGCACGAGAAGAGCGAACTGCATGGGTAACCTTCGCCGAAGTTGATTGGATGGTCTGCGGAAGCGATTTCGCTTCCATCCAATGCGTGCGTTACGTCATCCGAGATGACCCATTGACGAAACTCGAGCAGAAGGTTTGATGGCCTTTGCGGAGAGAAACCTAAGAGTGCTTTACATTTTGCAACGACAGTTGAGCAACGCGATGAAAGGGAAAACAAAAATGTCTATTTCATTCCTCTCCTGTTTTCTTTTTTTCTACTCAACACTACATAATATATATATATTATAGACATTTTATTTGTACATTCTTTGTTTCGTTCGGAAAGTGGTTCACATTCACTTTCGACGACGGCCACCGTGATACGCGACGAGCCCGACCTTACGTGCACGGCATTCGTTTTAGCTCTCAATCGAATTGGAATCGTGGAAAGCGCCAATGCGAATTTCACGTAAAAGCGAGTAAAAGAAGAAAAAATTGCGAGTAAAGCGACTGCCGAAGGAGGCAGAAAAGAAATGCCCGGTAATTATTCTAATGGACCTCACGTTATGCAACTCATTCTTCCTTTTCAATTGCTTTTGACTCACGGTCGAGCATACCAATCGATTCGCTCTGTTCACCCATTCAATAACACACGTCAAACAATCGAAACAGTCTATCTGTTACTACTAAAGCAAAACGCAAACTCAGTTTTCTAATAGCCAAGATTTTCATTACAGTGTTTAATTAGTTCCCTTGCTCGTATCTCGAAGCAATTAGTCTGAGGTGGGAGAAACTGTTGCTGTGCGATTCTTCGTATCTCAAATCTTGCTCTCATCTCAAAGCAAAATATCGCTCGTATCTCAAAACACTCGTATATTGGGGCACTCGTATATTGAGGTTCCACTGTATCTATAAAAATGAATGAATTAAGAATTACAAGATTAGCAGATAGTTTCAGTAATCCTAAAACTTTAAGTATAGTATCCAAACATGATGATGTATTTGTGTATTCGTGATAATACATCTTCATTGAAACCTTTGTATAATTTGTAGTACAACTATATTTCCAATTTGGCCCTCTCAACCACCTGAATAAGTGATACATTCCTAAATAATTCACTTTGATTGGTTTAGGTAGATCTTGTACAAGTAGTCTAATGTGTGATAGTTGCTTAACTTCATTTCATTAACTGAAATTCTCCCTTTTCTGTATTTTGTCCAAAATTCTCCTATATGTGATGGATTCTCAAATGATGATAAGATTACAGTGAATGTTGCAATCATAAAGAAAAGTAGCGGACCTGGAACACTTCCCTGTGGTACACCTGATCAAATTGAACTGAATCTTTACCCGAATCTTTCCAATTTTCCAGATAATGATATAATTATTATATTAGTTGTGTTTAACGAAAACAACTAACAACAATACATAAATAATTCATGACAAATTTCAAAGGATTAAAATATTTTATTGTAATGGTATCAATAAACTATGAAATATAATACTTTTGATATTCAAATAATCCTTAATCTCGTCTTGAAATTGGCTTCGACTACCAAATTTACTACCAGATTTACGATTCCATCAAGATACTTTTTATAGCCAGAATAGTAATGTAACAAATCTGAAAATATCGGTCTAAAAGGCGCATTTTTTCCACTCTATTTCAATTTAATATACTAGATTATATTTTAAGTCCAAATTGATCAAACTGTATACATTTTTTTAAATAGATGCAAAAGTTTGATAAATTTCCCATCTTACAATGCTTTGAATTATAATAAGCGTGTAGTTTTCGTGTTGTTTAAATGAGAAATTCATCTTAAATCATGGAAGATCGCATAGAAATGTGTTCAAAACGTGCGTCAATGAATACAATAGACATAATGTTTAACAGTAGTAGGAGAACCCCACAGAAGAAACAGTAATACCGTACGTATTCTGATCAGGCCATTTGCATACGTGCTTATTCAAATTTTCGCGCACATAAATAATTTATGTTTTTCTTGCAATTCGTATCGGCATACTTGATTGGTGGAATATGAACAAAAAAAAAGTAGCAACGAGTCGAAAGAGAGAGAAGAGCAGACGAAAAGTGTGCAAAACAAATAAACAAAACGATTCGGAGTTGTTGGCCCAAGTTGTCAATTAGGAAGCGAAACGTGTTTCGAAAATCTCGGGAATCAAGAGTGCTCCTCTCGAGATGATATTTTGCGTGTTGCCTTGGTTTTCATCGAATGTGTAACAAACAGATTCGACGCACTTTCAAATTTTTTTTTAGAAATTATTTGCTAATCAAGTGAAAGTTCTCGTATATACATGAATTTTTTCATACAATTTTGTCTTGATTAACTTGAAACTGTTAATGAACTTCTGTTCAGGGGTTTCCACACTTTTAAAATGACAAGTGAATTTCTTAGACAATTTTGATTTGCAATAAGCTGAAGACTTGTTTGTATCACGAAGAAGTGGAAGTGATTTGAATAGAAGAAGAAAACGCGTGCGTCGATGGAATATAATGTTTAGTGTCTTAATGAATGTAAAATTCAAACGAGTCGAAGAAGATGCACGAGAATCGCGCTCCTCCTCTGAAGAACGCACGTGCAGAACGCGCCCAGTCCGCGTTGCAATGTGCAGAAGAATCCAAGTACGTGCTCCTCATCATTCCATGCAGAAATCAATCAGGTGGTGAAGATGTGAAGAGGTGCGGCACGCACCGATCAGGTTTGCTAATGCTCTTCGGATTCATTCAAGAAATGCTAATAGCATACGGAAGTGCTATTGGAATAACAGAGTTATTACGGCCGCAAAGCCGTATAAGGAATCAAAGATTGCGCTTGCGCAAGATTGGTAATATGAAGTTTGGCCGTTATAGCGAAACATTTTTGGCCGTAAATCGAAAACGTGGCTTAATTGAAGAGGGCCGTTATAGCGAAATGCCGTATAAAGAGCGAGGTAATGAAATGTACGTGCTCTTTACGGATTTTGGAGACTCTGGTTGTGCAACGTGCGACGCGCGAGGATCACTTTCTACGGTGGGTTTTTCCCCGAAGTCTTCACGCAACAGCGAAGAATGTGGGAAGTTATTTATTAGGTGATCGCTTGTGATACCATTTTTTTGAGGTAAAACTAAGTTAATAGTTAAGAATGAACGTGTTGACTAATTATACTCATTCATTTTCAGCACGTGTTCACCTCGAGGGTGATCAGCAGGTAACGCGCGTCTCTTTCGACATGTTCCGAATGCGTGGGCGTGCATGTAATTCCCAAGATCTAAATCTGTTGTTCTTTTCTTGCTGTTGCTGCTGCTGTTGTTGTTGTCTCTTTGTGTATGTTTTGTTGCCTTGAAACGCCGCCGCGCCCGCCGACGACTCTCCGTCCGGTTTTCGGTCGCGGCTCCGGTAAATCTCCTGTTCCGGGTCCAGCGGTTTCCGGAAGTGGGTGCGACGACGTCGCCGTCCGTGGTTGGTTCCCATGGACCATGGGACCATGGAGTTGGTTGTATGGGAAAAGGTGAAGGTGGTTCCCATTCCGATATGGAACGGGCACAGTCCTCTCTCGCGCGATTGTTAATTGTCGTCGGCGGCGGCGGCTGAAAGACAAGGGCACACACATACATCATACAGTTCGAAATGTACTGTTTTGCACAGCCTTGGAACGGCGGTTTACGTATTTCTTTTGAAAACTGCAAGCGTGCCGTGCCGCGCCGCATCGTGCTTCAAATATTTCAAATCAGCAAGATTGCTGACATGTGTTCAAGAGATGGCGACTCCATCGAATATCAGTTAAACTCATCTGCACTGCAAATATACACAATTTCACAACTCAAAGTTGCGACTAAACAACAACTGTGTAATGTAAAGACAATAAACAATCTTGAAAACTCAACAATTTACAGTGTTTAATGATAATTATAATAATTCCAATCGTTAAGCCTTAAACTTAGCCGAGTGGTTAAAAGTCCCAGCATCGTAAAAATCTGGTGCGAAAGGTGCTGGTTCATATCCACCGATTTTTTCGGCATTTACCGGTCTGCAAGATAAGGCTGATAAGGACCGAAAAGGTGCCAAACGTATGTTTAAAACCTCATAAAGTGATAACTAGTGTTTATTTCTTCTTAATTTCAAATTTACCAAAACTATTTTATCGTTTCCGAAAGCAATTAGAATCTTTGACAGTTTGCTTTTCGTTTTCTATGACAATTGTCATTGTTGCCGCACAATCTGAGTACTATTTCTTTTAGGAGTGTACTACTTATACCAAAAGTATTAAAAACATATAGTTTTTGTATAAAAAGCTTACCTCGTTTCTATCTTAACGTAACGTAAAAAAGGTTCTTTAATTTCCTCACATTAAACTTTTTGAGTTTTCTTCAATAAACTTCTATAGTCTATCTATAGGTTGTTAAACTTTTGAAAGCTTTGTTCTAAACAGTACTTAATTGATTTCATTGAACTTTTTGAGTTTTTTTCAATTAATTTCTATAGTCTATCTATAGGTTGTTAAACTTTTAAAAGCTTTCTTCTAAACAGTACTTAATTTATTTCATTGATCTTTTTGAGTTTTCTTCAATTAATTTCTATAGTCTATCTATAGGTTGTTAAACGGTTTACTTTGTATGGCAAAACTCTGTATTTTAATATATTTGCATGTTTATAAGCTTTCATTTTTTGGAAATTTAGGACTGATTACCATTGAATATTCATTAAAATCTTTGTGTTAAGTTTAGCATGTTACATCTTTTAAGTTGCAACTTAAAAGATAAGTGTGAGTCTGGTACTTATCTTTTATAAGTATGAGTTTCGTTTATAAACAGATTTTCCCCTAGTTAATTTGGGTGTAATTGCAATCATTATTAGTACAATTTAACTAAAGTTTGTAATTGTAATTTGAACTGTTTCCATTTGTAAGTCTACAGAAGAACTGTGTTACATAAGATTACGCAAGTTTGAGGATAGATTTGAACATTAACAATTTGTTATCTGGCTTTTTTTTGCTTGATTCTTTACAGTTTTCAGAATTTCAGAGCTAATTGCTTTGTCTGTATCAAATATGTTCATTCGAGTTAACTCGTCCATCCAAATTCATTCCAAGATCATTGAAATCATCCACTTGTGCTAATTCTGATTTTGGTAATAAGAAATGAATACAAATACAGTAAACTATTCAGTAAAACGTTGCAGACACTTGTTTTTGGAACCGTTGCCCATTGACAACTAATCCCTTGAAGACTGTTTTTACTAGGAATCAAAAGCCTCAGAGTCCAGAAATATTGAAAAAAGGGACTGGAAGAAACCATAAAGTCATGTGTTGTATCTGGGACTCGAACCAGTTGATCGATGAAACAAAAAAAGTTAATTGTGTAAATTGTAATAAGTTAATTGATTGTGTAATAACGTAGATGGTCTTGCATTTTGTTTTGAAAAACTTCAGTTTTGTTTTGTTCGTAAACCATACATTTCCTAGGCAATAACCTGAAAAATTTGACTGAACATTAATTATCATTGGTTTCCATAAACCAGTAAATGACTAATCACTTGTGAAATTGCTGGTAAGATCCAATTAATGGGATAATATTGCTTTGATTAATGCATTAATACATAATTGGAATACAGTTGTAAATTACGTGCATAGTTTATCTATCGGACATTCCAAGTCCAAATGCGTTAATGCTGACAAGCTAATTGAAACGGAACGTAACTCGTTCCAGTTCTCGTTTCAATCGATTAATTGCAATTGGATTCTGCACCGGTTTTGGTAACGGTCTCAATTGTCGTCTCATTTGCTTCACAAGACATACAAAAAAGGCACGTAAACAGGAAGAAATGCCCATTTTTGCGGTTCGATTCGCCTCCGAAAGCAATCAATCGCCAAGGTTTCTCTTCGAATCTCCTTTTTTCCATGTTAAATCAATGCGATCTGCATCGGCGATGTTTTCAAGAGCACAACTCGAATCTTTAATTCGTACTAACGAAATAGTTTATATAATTACAATTCAGAACTAATTGTTAGTGACTGGAATTGTTTAATAAGATTTTAGAAGATTGTAAGGCTGATATATAGATTGAAAGCTCAGATGACAGGTGTAATGACAAAATCAAGATTGACAATGTGCGAATTGACACAACTCCAGCAGCGAATGCGAGAGATGTTTGACATATGACAGGTGTAATGACAAG
>JAFMTC010001915.1:0-10004 GCA_018845635.1 Nicrophorus orbicollis | reverse complement strand
CAGTTTCCGAGATCAAGATTGACAATGAGCGAATGCGAGGAATGTTTGACATATGACAGGTGTAATGACAGTTTCCAAGATCAAGATTGACAATGTGCAAATTGTCACAATTTTTCAATTTTAACATTTCTCTTCATTGTGCTTATAAACTAGGAACTTAAAAATGGACTAAGAACTAGGTGGTTAACAATAAGAATAGCCAAGGAATTGGTAACAAAATCATAACAAAAGAAGATTTTCATGGACATGTGCCTTACAATCTAAATGATCATAGTTGGTGTATTGTTTTGTGCGAATTGACTCAACTCGAGCAGTGAATGCGAGAAATGTTTGACAAATGACAAGTGCAATGACAGTTTCCAAGATTGACAATGAGCGAATTGACACAATTACCTTTCTGTTCTATATTGCATAGGCTTTTTTCTCTCTCATTATTACGTTCTACCGACGACAATAACCGTGTGGATTGGTCAAGGCTTTGGGCCTAGGATAGAAAACAAAATTATAACAAAAGTACATATCTTGATACCGATTTTAAATTTCGAAACGAATTTTTCTCCAATCCGATTTACATATGTATATGTGAATGTAATATTTTCGTGATATGATTTATCGACATCCGCATACGATCCGTATCAGTACTAGGTTTTTTTTTCTTTTCTCGTAAGTCGAAGGTGTCTCTGGTGAATGTGTAACTCGGTGTGTGAGTTACACCCGTTGCTGAGGTGAACAACTGCGTTCAATACTACTTCATTTTTTTATTAATTCGATTGTTGTCTATCGAAGAACGCCAACTCTGATCGTAAAGGATTTCGTAGTATTCAAATTGCGTTCATTGTCTTATTTAGCAATAGCAAGTAATCAATCATTTTAATTGGATTCTCAGATCCATAATGATAATCTAAATAAATTTGACCTTTCAATAGTGAAATGTTTATTGTGATAACGCTAACTACGTATAAATATGGGATTTTCAATTTGCAGCTCATCGGGAAATTTTGCGTTGACCTCGTGACCCCTATTCTATGTGTCACTGTATTCATTTGTTATTTGAAGCTCACGTTTGATTTGATGCTAATCGAACGTGAGTTTTAATTTAGAATGAATTGAAGAGGGAAAAAAAAACACGAGAGGAAACGAAACGAAACAAAGAAAACAATGTAATTGCAATTGGTAATTATTTCCCAACGAATTGCCTTCGTGCCGAGTTTTCCCCGGGGGACAAAACAGTTTGTGTGAATCACGCTCATCGTTATTAGGTAACTCGTGCAAAAATGTTCGACAAAACGGCTAACTGGAGTAAAGGACGTCGCTGAAAATGAAGTAATTGCGGGTTTGGGAGAGAGAAAGAGAGGATCGCTTAAAAATAAACGTTATGCAATTATGCTAAATCTCAAAGTTCACGTGGCTGTTGTTGTTGTCGTCGTTGTCGATCCGTTTTTCATCTTCTGCAAGCAGGCGTCTCTTCAGTGTTTGTCGGGCGCCGAAGAAGATCGGTCGATGATTGTGCGTTACGGCGTAAGTATCGTTTCCAATGTCCGTCCGCGATTTCAGGGATTTCCTAAATCTCGGCTCTGCGGTTCGATCCCATAATGCGCTATTTATAAGTTTCGCATTGTCTTCGGATTCATGCACGCCGGATGATGATGCATAGTTGCGATCATCGCAGTCATCACCGGTCGTGCAGCATCCGCCGTCAATCGCATTCAGATGGAGGTGTTAACCGTTGCTCTGTTCTTGCAGATCCTCTGGACGGCCCTCTCGGTGGCGCTAGGACTGGAGATTCGTGGAGAGTTCATCCGGGGAGTGCCATGCATCAAGAGATACCAGCAACTCTTCTGTCCCACAGCAGGGAACACCTATCCGCTGTAAGTCGTCCCACATCTGTCCACTCAATTAGTTGATCAACAACTCGGTCGTTTTCAGGGAGAGAATAGAGACGTTCATAGATGACAACAAAGCTCTGATGAAGCGGATGTACGGAGAGTTCATCATGGGACCGGATTACGACACGGAGCCGACGCGGAAGCCGAAGAGGGCGCCGCCGCCCGGGGTGCCGGACCTCCACGCGCCCCCGGGTCCCGAATCGATGTTCGCGAAGGTCCGCGTCACGAGGCAGAGCTTCCGGAACAACCAGAGCTCGGAGACCGGAAGGTGAAGACTTTCTTCGGCGGATGACCATCTATTAATACTCGCTGATTCATCGTTAATCGCTTTGCAGAGTCGACGCATGCCAGAGCAAGGTGGAGATCGTGACTCCTTACTGGGCGTCCAACTCGGCCGGGAAAATCCGGGCCATCGTCAACACCCAGCACTTCGAGCAGGCCATTCACCAGGAAGTCTGCGCGTAAGTTCAACACCACCATCAAACTGGTCTAACAATTGCAAAACTTTAAGTAAAAACCTGATTCATATATATAAAAACTAGATAATCTTAATGATTTAAGGCTCAATTTGAAATATCGCAACCACAAAAAATGTATCAACCTGTTGAATCATCACCTCGCATTTGCATACTGGACCACACAAGATCAATTTAGATTACTAAGGCTATATATATATATAATAATTCTTCGAACAGATTTGTTTTGTTACATAAGTTTAGCAAAAGGAAAACAGTGTACAGTACTTTAAACTTTAAATACCGCAAGTATTAAAAATTGTTATTCAATCGACTGGATTTTCCGAGAAGATTGAAGCAGCGAAGTTAATACGTGCAATTAACGTTAATTATATGATTAACGCCATGTTTACTTTAGCAATTAAGTTCATTTAAATGACTTAAACTGTTTCAACTAGTTAACTTGTCCAACTCTTTGAAACATCCTTGGATTCATTTATTTTCAATTAAATGACTTAAACTGTTTCAAGTAGGAAACTTGTCCAACTCTTTGAAGCATCAATGGATTTATTTATTTTTATTTAAATAACTTAAACTGTTTCAACTAGGAAACTTGTTCAATTGTTTGAAGCATCACTGGATTCATTTATTTTCATTTAAATAACTTAAACTGTTTCAACTAGGAAACTTGTTCAATTGTTTGAAACATCACTGGATTCATTTATTTTCATTTAAATAACTTAAACTGTTTCAACTGGGGAACTTGTCCAACTCTTTGAAACATCATTGGATTGATTTATTTCTTTAACAATTGCTGCATGGTGATGTCATTGGATAAATATAAATAATCATGAAGGAATCAATCACTTACAGTTTTCTGAAATGCCATATATACCGGTGTTTCCCAACTGTATCATGCTTTTCTAACATTATTATGTTGGTTAACTTAAACTCTGGACGAATCCATTTTCGAATAACTCGCTTAACAATCAAAGTGTTCCCTGTGGGGCATGGTTGGGACGTTGGTAAACAATGCTACATACCTTTTTATTTAAAGTAATACCTAAAGCACATTAAGTGCTTCAAAGAGTTAAGCTAAAAGCTTAAAGTTACAAATGTTGGTTCATAATTTGCTTCATTCATTTTGGCCCACCTAACAACCTAATTTCTGCCCTGTGGTAGGTGGTCCCTACGTTTCAAAACAATGGTACATTCTAAGAATTAAGATCAGCTTAAAGTTAAAAGTGTTGGTTCATTATTGACTTTCTTGGGTAACAACAATTGGTAATGTCACCACAACAGAAGTCACATAACTTAACTTGCTGACAGTTTGACGTGCATACTAATATTGGTTTATGTTCTAGTAAGAAAGAGACTGGCCGTTGTTCCGGAGAGTGCGGCTGCGAGCAAAAGTACAAATGGCATCGTCTGCTGGCCTACGACCCAGACAACGACTGCAAAGGCATCTTCATGGATTGGTTCCTATTCCCGTCGTGCTGCGTCTGCAGATGCAACCCGACCTGAGACGCGCGCTGCACCCTCTTCCCTCCTCGATCGATCCAACCCCTCAACGGTCATCAAATCTGATTATTCTTATACATTTTGTACGTGGTGCCAAAACGAATGTTTAGTTTTAAATTATTTTTAATTCTTAAGCGCCATAGCACACACACACACACACAACATATATACACACACACCTATTTAGTTACCTAAAACGTCTAGTTGTTTTTAAGCGAATTCTATATACACATAAATATTAGTTTTTATAGCGAGAATCGTCCGAATTGAAAAGTCTAATTTTACGTTCGGCTCCTTTTCTGATTGTTTTAATTCTCTCGTTCTCCACACACTCTTATTTAAATCGTTTTTTTTTTTCGTCTTTTCTAAAGTGCAATAGTCGGCGAGGCTATGTTTTGCTAATAGAAAACAGGAACATTTGTCTATTTTAACTTCGATTTTATGGTCAAGTTTATTTTAGTTTTAGTTTTTCGTGCGTAGGAAGTCAATCATTTTTCCTACAACATTCCTTTCTTCTTTATATGTACGCATCTCTATATATATATATTATTATTATTTTCTACGCAATTGTCTTATTTATAATTTGTATTATTATAGTTAAACTCTATTTTGATGAGCGGAACGAACGAAACATTGTGCCAATTTCACATACACACAAACAATATGTTTATTAAATTTAATATGAAAATTTATCATGAAATCCTTCATTTCTCCACACATTAGGCTTAAGAATTAAGGACAATCTCATATAATTTAGAACCTATTCACTTGCAGGATGAACGTAGATGAAAGGGATGTAAATTTCTTGAAAATGTGACAAAAATTCTTTAATTTACACAGTCTTCTGTAAAGAAAGGAGTGTCAGGAATCTAAAACGTAAGTAGCCAAAAATGTAGGTATTTAATGCCTCCTCCACCTCAAAGTTGGAAATAATAACAATTATCAAGGAAAATATGGATTTATATGATTCTACTTCTTTAGAAGTAAACTTAGATCAAATAAACAGAACAAGTGTTCTGTTTTATATTTCTGTTCTTACTTTTTAGTTTCCGAGTCATCACTTTTTTTTTCATAAATTTATATAAAATTCATTCATTTTTAGATACGTTTGAAAGTTGCCAAGTTTCTCATAAACGAGATGCCGTCAAGCTGAGAATCATGGACAGGACTGTGGACAATCCGAATCTGGGTGAGGAATTGCACCAATCGGAGCCGCACTCGTGGCACGTCTCCAAGCGCTGTCCATCGGATAAACCATTCTTTACGTTGCTACAAGCCAATTCGCTCTTGGAAGATACCCCAACGCAGGTCCTGATGTGCGATTTCGCTTCTTAACAAAGAAAATTGTTCAAAGATGTTCCAATTTAGATTCCCGAAACTAACCTGCATCCACGATATCCACTTTGACGCACTTGAAATCGTTCGCCGATTGATGAGGACCCTGGGTGACGTACTGGAGGCTGGTGCAGTTCAGGGCCTCAAATTTGCAGTCCCGACTCGAACCAGATTCGCAGTAGAAGCAATCCTTTGCCGCAACTGCAAAGCAAAGGAAAACAATGAAACAGCAAACAATTTAGCGTTGTGTTTCTTACGGCATACGGAGAGCGACGCCAAGAGCAAGAAGCACGGCTTGAGCATGTTGTTGAACAACTGGTGCGACGCGCGGAGCTCGGATTGTCCCTTCCCGAAAAATACGCAATGTTTGCGCATCTCCTCCGAAACATCTAGAACTGAAGCACGTAAATTTAGAAAATGCTCCGTGTTTATTGTTCCTCGACTTCGTTTATTTGGTTTACCGCACGTTTCCAGGACGTGAACAACAACCGAGCGCTGGAACTTTTCCGAGAACGAAGACGTGAGTCTCTGGTGGGCAGGACGCGATTCACCAGAGCCTTCCGGATTTTGCGGCCGAAGCAGAAAACCTATTTTTATCGTGCGCACGCGAAAAAACCGAGATTCACTTATAAATCATCCATTGTTTATCTACTCCGTTCTGGTTAGATATTGTTTACGTTTCCTCCATACCAAATCAATGATTTAATTTTACTTGGAAACCTTGAATCGCAATCATCGGTTAATTCCTTTTCACGAAAAACTTCTATTTAAATATTTGTTTTTTGAACTTATTCCGTTGCTATGATCTCGTAACCATGCATCACTAGTATTTACTAACATGTTGTTTCATTTCCATGGGAACAGTGTTAGAAAACATCAACAAGTGAATTAACTTTATTTGGATATTTCAGCTACTGCGTTTCTACCTGAAAATAAAGAAATTAGAACTAAATTGTTAGTCAAGAACATAACTGGGTTTGATATTTAGACTTTATTTTACAATAAATCATCGACCTTAGCCAATGAAAAGTAAATGGCGTTCAAAGCCGAAAATTGGGTCAACTGCAAACTGAGACGTGTTTTTCTAAACCTGATTCTCTATTAAGACCTCAAAGATCTCAACATTTTGTTGCAGAATAATCCTACAATCATCATCCCCTGATTTCTGTGGTGGTGCAATCGCACTTGAAAATTACCGCATTTCAAAATTAGCATGTCGTATCGTTTCGACTCATCACTCACTTAGAGCACTGTTGTCCCACCATTCGTGTCATGTGTGTGTGCAAATGCGGAAAGCAAGTCTACTTCTTGCGCAATTAGTTTACATTGATGTTTGAAGCGAGCACAAATATTTGAATTAGTAAAAGCGCTTATTCTCACGTACATCGACTTGCTATTTGCATTCTACAACGGACTACATTCCAATGGAGAATACGACAAAAAAATATGTATATCAACAGAATCAATAAAGAAACGTATTTCGTAATACTGGCGAAATTTAGTTCGAACAAGAGTGCGTTACGTAAACTCGGCCTTTTTGCAGTTTGCTCAAATCGGTCCACCTTTGTTCGTTTTGCCTTTGCATTGCCAAATATTGCAGTAACTATGGCAACTGAAGTTATTGCTAATCTTTGTTGTGCAACCATTTTAAAACTATCACTTTGCGGTTGTTATGGAAACCTATTGATAATAGTTCAAATTTCCATACTTGTTGTTTTGGGTTGTTTTTCTTCTTTTTTTGCATTGAAACTCGTTTAGTTTAAGTTTGTACTGTCATCAACATGTTTTAATCATAAGTTAATTAATTAATTAATATTTTTGGTTAGTTTATCGCAGAGTGTTCTGTCGCTGTGGACGGACGTCAGCATGTTGCAGATGTTGCTCTTGTGACATCTGTCATCGCAACCTTTGGCCATGGCCGCATCGCCTACTCTCACTTTATTCCTGCAAGAAGCAAAAAGGTTGAAGGAACAACGAATCAACACGTTAATTCTCTTGTTGTTACTCGAAATATTTCCGCCGCAGTGTGGAACTGCTGACCATCCTGTTGATCAAACCGAAGACCTCCTTTCCCGACATGTCTTGAACGCCGTATTCCTCCTTGAACGAATAGAGCTTGTACCATTCCGGCGGGGTCTGTTTGCCGTTCGCTGCGGTCACGTTGAAGATCCAGGAGTGACTGTCCAAGATATCCTGAAAGATTGCAGCGTTGAAGATGTGATGTGATTGTGTTAAAGCAAGAATGTTACAAAGCTGGTGGAATCGATGTCGAGGATCTTGTAGTTGGGATTGACGTCGGTGAAGGGCGTCAGGCTGCCGCCGTTGAAAGCGACATTCGTGGCTTCTTCGCCGTTGTAGTAGATGTTCAACTCATCGAAATGCGTGTGTCCGTTGAACATTCCGGTGATGGTGTTGGTGAATCTACGGGAAAACTGTTAGGTCTTTTGCACGATTGTGTGGTAACTGATGGTATGGTAACCTGAAGACGATCCTCGTGAATTCCCTTCCCCAAGGCGAGTAAGTGTACTCGTCGCCCGAAGGGATGTGGGATAAGACGTGGACGCTCTCTCCGGCCCTTTCGGCCTTCTCCAAAGTCCGAGCGAACCACTCCAGCTGCCCGTACATGTCGACGTCGTCGTACAACAACCAAGCGTTCAGGGTGTACGCCACGTTGCTGTTCAAAGCGATGATCCGGAAACCGGGTCTCACTAGGACGGTGTAGAATCCTCCTCTCCTGATGGTCTCTTTGGTATCTTCTGGAAGCCAATCGCTCCACAGTTCAGCCGAATAATCGAAGAGCCATTGCGTCGAGAACTCAGTGCCGTTCAGACCATCCGGAGCGAAACTGGCGAAACCATTGATATACTCAATACACAATCAACGAGATGAAACAACTCACAGATTCAGTGGATGAGGCTCGTGGTTTCCCAAGATCGGATACACGGGGATGTCTCCGAATTGCTTCTTAAACTCGCCCATAACGTACTTGATGTCCCTCTTGTTTCCTTCCACCGAAGTCTCCCAAATCCTGTGACTTATAATGTCTCCAGTAAAGTAGATGTAATCCAATTTCTAAAAGAACATAAGTTAAGACTTAATATGTTAGAGAGAGTTTTTCATAAACTAACTTACGTGATTCTTGTTGATGTGTTTGAAGCTCTCCGTGACCAATTCAGCGGGAATATCGCAATCCCTGTAATCCGTCCAGAGTCCCGCAGCATCCGCCTCGTTGCTCACCTTCCCGCTGTCCCCGTTGCAGCACATCGGTCTCCTGCAGGTGGCCAAGCTTCCCGGCTCGTAAAGCGGGTCGTAGTGGATGTCCGTGATGTGAAGCACCTTCAGGGGCTCCTTGCTCGCATCTCCCTGAAACCCCCCATCAAAATTGAACCATCTAAAGTAATCCTCTCCGAAACCGAAGACTCACCAGTTTCTTGGGCGGAGATTTTCCCATCGGCACCTTCACCGTCCATTTGCTTATCTCCGAATCAAAGCAGTCGTAATTCTGCAGAAGCAGTGCGCAAGCATCGGATCCCTTCACCTCACGCTTGTTGTCTATTAAGAAAAGAATCGTTTTCTGCAATTGGAATAATCATGATTTCCTTAATGTTACATCGATTTGGATGAAGATAATTACATTGAAATTAATTTCAGAATTGTTATCTACAGATTTACATGTAATCTACACCACAAAAATCACTCAAGAATTAGTTTTATTGGGAAATTATGCGAAGAAATTGATAAAAAGAACCTTGAATATCTATTAATTGTTTCCATTATCTCCTCGTAGCTATTGCAAAGAAACACTTATTCGCACTTTAAAATAGAAAAACCTTAAAGCATTAGTAAATAAGTGATGTTTAGTTTAACTTCATTTGACCTCAGATAATTGCTTCTTGCGTAACTCTTCGTAAGATAATTTGGTAACTTAATAATTGAATTTTCACGGTGTTTGATAACTAAATAACGGAGTTCCTTATGCAATCATCCTTGGGAGACGACAATTATCACCATAGACAATGAATCAGTGTAATTTCCAGAGTTTCACACTTTGATTGCAGCTTCAAAGTTCACAATCGGGTCCCAAAAATGGTTTTCAATTCAAGATTTCGCACAATCCACACTAATTTGCAATTTTCAATTAATTGAATATTTAGTGATTATAAAGGTGGTTTTGTTTCATGCAAATACTTTCATTTGTTTCTCAAGAAATTCTGGTGTGCCATGCGTTGCGAAAGTCTCACATTTGAACTTTTGTAAATCGTTTCCCAAAAGTGAAATTCAATCAATTAATTTCCACTTACAGTGAACCTAGTATTTGGATAGAAGTATATTGTGTAGTTATGATATAATAAGTAAATTAAAACATGTTTTGGCAAAACGAATGACGAAAATTTGAAAGCCTTGAATGGTTGAAGCGATTTTCGGATTCACTGCGCGATTATTCCACCAATTTGCGGGTTTCCAGTCAAAAAAGAACACTAAATATGTATGCTTGAGCCTTGAAAATGTGTGTTTGTATAGGCGAAAAGATGGAACCTAATGATGGCATTTCAATCTTGTGAGTGTGCAACGTAAGTTTGTGAAATTTTAGATTGTGAAAATTTGTCGGAACGTCGACTATTTCAAATTCTATTCCTAATTAAAGTCAAATATTTAGGTGTCATTACGAAAGTGCAGATAGATTCATAACAAACATTGTTTGGTTGTTATTTTTTCAACAAAATAGAGGAAAAAATGGTTTTAAGACTCCAAAAGTAGTGTCTCTACGTTTTGGTGTATAACTCGGCAACCAATCATTATATTTTCA
>JAFMTC010001887.1:8080-22377 GCA_018845635.1 Nicrophorus orbicollis | reverse complement strand
ACCAAGGCAGCCGAACAAGGTTATGCCGAAGCCCAATATGTCCTTGGCCAACTCTATGATGAAGGCCGCGGCGTGGCTCAAAACCTACCCGAAGCAGTCAAGTGGTATACCAAAGCAGCTGAACAAGGCCATGCTAAGGCGCAGTTCAACCTAGGCTATAAGCACAAGCATGGTGAGGGTACGCCGCAAAGTGATGCTCAGGCCATCAAATGGTATACCCAAGCGGCAGAGCAAGGCATTGCGGCGGCCCAATTTAACCTTGCCTTACTCTATGATATGAGCCCCACGGTTCAAAATAAAGCCTTGGCGCTGAAGTGGTATGCTCAAGCCGCCAAGCAAGGCCATGCCAACGCCCAAAATAATCTAGGCGTCGCCTATAAAGATGGCCAAGGCCTACCACAAGACTATGGCCAAGCCTTAATCTGGCTGAATAAGGCGGCCGCTCAAGGCCATACAGACGCCTTGTATAACCTCGGCCTCATGTACGATAAAGGCCTTGGGACTCAGCACGATCCGAAAACAGCCGCCAAATGGTATGCCAAAGCGGCCGAACAGGGTCAACCCAAAGCCCAATACAATTTGGGGCTGATGTATCAAAAAGGGGAAGGCGTACCTAAAAGCGAAGCCAAAGCATTAGAGTGGCTGAAAAAAGCAGAAGCTCAAGGACGAAAGGATTAAAATTAGGCGCTCATCCAACAAAGATGGGCGCCTTTTTTAGGCTCAAGCTTCAGACACCTTACGTTAATCACATCCTATGTTAATCATAAATGTAGATATGCTTAGCTATGCTCTTTGACAGAGGCCTGCCCCTCCGTCATGCCCCAAAGAATAGCTGCACATAATAGCGTGTACTATACGAATGAGACGTCATGATAAGCAATGAACCCGACATTCAGCGTTGGATCGTTAAACGTAAAGCTGAGCTCACCAAAAGAATCATCAGAGGCAAGGCCAACAACCGAAGCGACACGCAGCCACAGCCTCACGCCAGCTGAGGAAGTAAGCGTTGAGATGTAAGCATGGAAAACGTCCTTAGCAGGCCCTTATTCGAATGAATAACAAAGAGGGCCCCCACCTTTCTCTGTTATCCGCTGATTACTCAATTTTAGTGGTACAAAAAAAAGCCCACGATAAATATCGTGAGCTAAGAAGAGAACACTCTCCTACGTATATCCTACGCTGATGGCACTACCATGAAACCATCAATGGAGAAACACAAACCACTACCATTACAACTGGAGGTAACCGTGGTTCTAAGTACAGCATCGCACGGTCACTTTACAATCCAATAAGAATCAATTAAACGATAATGATTCCCATTTAGATTCATAATATCACATAAAATAAATTAGTCTAGTATTTTTTATTGAGATTGACAAAAAAAGCCCACGACACTAATCGTGGGCTTTTTTTAATATTGGTCGCGACAACCTACCTTTACCCCCAGCTGATTCCGCGGCGCGGCGCCACGACAGGCCGCCCACACCTAAAGCACCGCATTGGAACCGCATACCACATAGCAACAGGGAAATATCGGCATTATTCTTTAATAAGAGGCCCTATAAAGGGAAGACTGCCATGGCGATTGGGCCTTGAGTGACCTAGTAACAAAATATAGATATGCGAAAGATGCAAATATTGTCATCAAGACGCTCCAGTTAATTAAAAGACACGCCTTGTAAAATGTGCTCAGAATCAAATATTTTCAAAACTAGTTTACTAAGCATTAAGAACAACGCTTTGACTCACTTTTAAGCTCTTCACCAGTATCAGTATTCATCACCTTCAAAGAGGCTCTAGGATGTACCTGACACAAGGCTATCTTAGCGGTGTAGATGCCACGGCCAGATGCCATCATACGAGGCCCTTTAATCACCTGGTCAGATTCATCATAAGCAATCACCTCATAGTTGCCACTCATCACAACACAACCATTCAATAAGCTTATCGCAGCCAACATCATGAATATCTTCTTCATAAAAACTCGCTTATATCATTAATCTTCAAAATAAATAAGACAATATCATATTCATCTAGTCTAAACCACTAAAATATCAAGCTTACTCTAAAGGATTAATCATCGTCACAAGGCCTCAAGCACGCATGGGCTAGTGATTTTGTTTGCTTACAACACTCATGCTTCCAACAATCCGCTCAGGGTACCGAAGTATCCAACATTGCTTTTTAATTGCCTCTTTTTATCCTGTCAATTAGCTTTAAAGCGTTATAACCCCGCCCAAATATTGGCCCCATTACACACGTCACAAAGTATCGAGTTTACATCGATCATTCGTTCCATAGTGATGAGCCCGTTCTTGGCCAGGAAGAAGACCCAGCCAAGTTGAATAGTAGCCAAGGTGAATGGACGGTACCCATACCGTCATTGGATCGGATAGCCGCCTAGAAATTAAGTAAACCACACAGGGTTCAGATAAGGCGCATTTAATCGTGCGCCTTGATGTGACTACCCAATAAAAACTAATGATTACTAAGAAGCTTAACTACTTAAACATTGGTATTTAACAGTCACCTCGTAGTTACTACAAGTTCTATTCACCCATCCGCTATGGCCAATACAGCTTTCTTTAGGGCCACCTAACCGTTTCGCCTCGTTATAGCCCCACTTCTGGCAGCGCTTAGTCGAAATTTTATCCGTTGTTTCAATAATATCGCGAGGAGGCTCCCCACGACGACTTACTTTATAAGTATAGCCAACGTTAACAATGCCAGCGCGCCGATCTTCATTCATCACTCTGAGCATCCTGAAATTATCAGCACAACCCGAGAGCAATGAGACAACGAAGGCAACACTGATTATATTTTTCAAAATAGTCATAACAATGGCTCTTTAAAATTAAAAATAATTTAAATAGTAACAGGCTTTAGTCAGGATAAAAATAAGCTTTTCTATAAAATTTTCAACGAAAGTAATTTAAGACATGTACACGATTAACTCAGTTGGATGGAGCATCCGCCTTATAAGCGGACGGTTACAGGTAGGAGCCCCATATTGTGTGCCAAACCACCCCAAAGGAACAACATCCATGGGCACTAAAAAATAATGTGACGCCATTATTGACTACCCCCACAAATGTCAAAAACATAAATATATTCGAATTTATTACCTATAGCTTAGGGCTACTCAGCTAGAACATAAAAGCGAGAGACAAATCCTAGAGTCAATTCAAACCGGATTCTCACTCTCGAAAAAATTAATAAAATTCATATAAAGCAAAGAGATTAATCATTAACAGAGGCAGATCTCTTGCCTCCAAAACAAACAGAATGATCTAGAGAAATTCAGAGAGCCTTAGAAAAGGAAGACGAAAAAAAACCCAGAAGCTTTATGCTTTGGGGTTCTTTCTTTAGGAGAAGATGTTTTTTAAAAACATCCCGCCAAGTATCTGGCGGAGGCGGTGAGATTCGAACTCACGGAAGGGTATAAGCCTTCGACGGTTTTCAAGTCCCTCACACCAGATCTAAACCATTGAAATATAAGGCCTTCACTTTCTGCAAACCCAGTGTTGACCTGCCTATGTAAGTCACATCCAGTCACAATTTAGTCACATGGGACATATGGGCTAAGTCCAAATTTTGTCTGTCAATTCGAGTCTCATTTCGTCCGCCAAGTTCATGACACAACCAAAACACAATCCTCAACGTCAGGCTCGCAACGCCACCTCAAATTTCACAGCATAGCCGACAATCATCCGGGCCTTGTCTATACCAGTGATGATTCGACGCACATCAACATAGTTCAATAGCTTCTTACCCGTGGACTAGCTTTCCGTCATCCCACAGACCATAATCTTAGCCGCATGCGTCAGCTCAAACGCCAAGGCAGAATTGTTCACAAAACCCACACCATGCTTATTTTTGGCTTTAACGTAGTTGGCCAGCCAAGTCAGCTGCACATAGCCACGGCGATGATAGAGTGACCTAGGCCACAATAGGTAGCCTCGTTAACACCCACCTCCTGGCCATACTTACGCCCCTTCCCTCGCCCATATTCCTCAATAGACAACATCGTGCTAGTACACTCATGATAGGCTGTTGCCAAAAGGATGGCCATCATTTGCCTCGGCTTGCCTCCAAAACAAACAGAATAATCTAGAGACATTCAGTGAACCTTAGAAAAGGAGGACCAAAAAAAACCCAGACGCCTTATGCTTTGGGGTTCTTTCTTTAGGAGAAGATGTTTTTTAAAAACATCTCGCCAAGTATCTGGCGGAGGCGGTGGAGTACCATTTGGCTTACGATAATATTGATTTATATAATAAAATATTTACGGCCACTCTATTTGCCTCTACTAAAGCAAAAATAACCTTAAGAATACTTAACCTGCCGAAGTCATAACTTCACTATATAAAAAAACCATAACGATTTTACTCGTTATGGTTTTCGTTTAAAATAACTCTAATTGCATAGGACTTGATCTGTAGTGTTGGCAAACATACTCTAATTTGCCATGACGTATGCGTGTATACGCATTTACAAACACATCCTTTACTCTATTTCTGTAGCACATTAGATGCCCTTTCATAAAGAAAGTCAGGGCACTTTATTGCTTCTAACCTCAAACCATGTTAGAGTTTGTTTACTTTTCTAGGAAAAAAGTAGGCTAGAAGTGGCTCAGGTTACCCTGTTTCACCTTAAGCCGATGCAACACTATCATATATTATGAGCAGTGCTGCAAATACGACCAATGCTAAACTAATAGCGAGTGTACTCAGCGACATACCTGTCATGGTATACCTCCTTTCATTAGTGCCCGATCAAGAGCTGTTGGTTAAAAATAATGCCTCATTACTCCCCAGTAATGGGGCATTTACCCTATTATTAAATTAAATCATCAGCGTTATCTGGATGAACAAAAACATCATTATTGTTATCTGTCTTGGTCTTCAAGTCAGGATCGTCTTCTTTATTAAACCAGCCACCATACTTTCGCCTCGATACAAACTCTTTGCTTTTACTTAAAATTGAAGATACGTAAGTACCTTTATCAATACCTTTAATTTTGTAACCTTTAGATTCGATATGTTCTACAATTTCATTTGATTTCTTTGGATGAAAATCTCTCAAGTAATCTCTAGCAATGTCAACAATTTGATTAACTTTAATATATTCTTCTAAATCAGATTCATCTTCACTACTTGAATCAATATTACTATTTTCGGCTTGATTATCAGTTATTATCGAGTTTATTGATACAGTAGATAGTTTTTTATATACATCAATAAAGTCTGTTATTTTATTTAATTCTTCAATCAGACTATTTATCTTTTTCTCAATTAATGCTTGTTCTTTTTGATATCTTTCAACTTCATTTTGCAAGTTAATAACTGCATATTGAGCCTTTTCTAACATGTTCATGCGGCCTCCTATTCAACAGTTTTATTTTCAATAGGTGAATAATACGGGCTCTTTTCTTTTCAGTCAACCGCTCTTTTCCTTTCTTTTCAAAAATACGACAACTAGTCATAACTGTAATTTATTTATCCTTAATCTAGTTAAAAAACTTTAACCGCCCACAATACTCCTAACCCCCTGAAGCCTCTTCTGCCATTTCAGTATATCGTCCGACACTTTCTTCGAATAGTAGTCGATAGGCTTCAGAGGATGCTCGGTAACGCTCGCAGGCAGCGCGGGCATCACAGGACATTCCAGTAGTACTAGCGGCTGAGGTATTGAGTTGCTGGCGCAAGCTGAAACAAATAAGACCAGGGCCGCTTACAATCACGCCGAGTACCTGCCCCAGCGCACAAAGATGATACAGCACAGGGCTGATTATCTTGACCAACTAAAAGAAACATACAAGTAAATAAAAGCCCTCGATCAAGAGGGCTTTTTTTATCTCGAACCGGGTGAGGAATATTTAATAAGGTAATCAGCCATATCAGGTTGATTATTTACATCCCTTTACAAGCTTTCCCATTAAACGAAAAAAGTAAATTAATATAATTCCGGCATAAGAATAAACAGTAAGATATTGATATTAATAGACCAATAACACGGCATGATCCACCCCACCCTGATTCCAATGCAGGTGTCAATATTTCCAATACATAGTCATTAGGATAAAATAGCCTTGTTGAATAAAAAAAGCCTCCCAAATGGAAGGCAAATTCTTTATCAAGACAAAATAAGGAGATCTTATCTAGCCAAGTAAACTCATCGTAAAAAATTAAGCACCCATTTCAGCTTGCCGGCAGGTAATGGGTAAACGTGACTTTTTATAGGACATTTTATGAAGTACATAAAAAAACTTTTTGTTAAGGCGCTAACCTTATGTCTCTTTTTTATGCTGACATCTCCTGCGGCCCCAATATTGGGAGTGGAGTTAAATATAAATATTATGCCATTCGTGATATTCTAAAAGACCCTGACAAAACTGTCAACTTATGTTTCAAAAAAAACGCAAGTTAATCATATATATCAATGCATTACGATAATCACAGCGTTTTGATATTTTTATATATAAGGCCTTTTTGAATGTGACTCATGACTCTAGGGTTATTAATAATGACCCTAGAGTCAACTTCTATGTTCCACAAAAGATCAATCCAACCCAAAATAATCCCGCGGATTTAATCGATTGCCAAGGCCGATACCGGCGAACGCCTTTGTACGGACCTAAAAGTGTAGATGCGAGCCGTTAGCCATGGTATTCATCCCCTTGGCGTTACCAGTATCGCCGCTTAAGCCAATTTCCCTGCTTCACATCACGTAGAAGGATAACTCTCGGTTACCTCTAGTTCGAATCCCACTTTGCCCACCAAATTCTATGGCAAAACCAAAATCCAATCTTTTGCCTCATGCAGCAAAATTAAATCGGCGGTAGCCTCTTCTCCCAGCTCAGCATATCGGCGCGCACTTTCTCCGAATAGTAGCCTATAGGCTTCAGCTTCGCTTCTGTAACGCTCACAGGCGGCACTGGCATCACAGGATACACTGGCCCCAGTGGCGGCATTGAGTTGCTGCTGCAACCGGCTAGCAACATCACGCATGCCAAAAAGGCTAGATTCAAGCTTTTGTTTTTCACGTTCCAATTCCTTTTGTTTTGCCAGATGGGCATCGGCCATGCGCTTACTCTCTGCATTGACCTTTGCAAGTTCTTTGATGTGCGCCTCGCTACTTACCAGAGCAATATCAGTTTCAGCTTTTTTGTAGCCAGTCCGATATTCATAGATGCCATAAATGTAAACAGCGACACCGCACAAAACGGCCAGTACAAAGCCAGCTGCAACCGTGTAAATGGTTTTGTTAGCCATGGCTAAGCCTGACCAGTACGCATCATTTCAGACAGGCGTGTAGCTCGCCCTTTAACCTGCGTCGCCCATTTACTTAGAAGCATGTTGCTGGCTGCCTTGGTGTAGTCGCCAGACTTCACATAGGCCAAGGTATTTTTGAAACTGAGCAAACCATTAACACCTAGATTGAATGCCATATTCAACAGCACACGCTGACGAACATCATCAAGCGTACGCCACCAAGGAATGTTGATATCCAGTAACTTAGAAAATCGCTCAATGTCGTTATTCAATAGGTAATTGATTTCGTCATCACTGAGCTTGCCACCTTTACGTTTATCAATCAGCCGGCCAACGCCAATCGTCCACCAACCTAGACTGTCTTGGTAAGCACTAGGCATCACGCCTTCATCGCGTCGCAGCTCGGCAACCATTTTATTCATGTCCATAACATGCCCTTTCAATTAAAAACAAGGACATGTTATCTAGGCCACTAGGTCTTAAATCGTGCCGTTCCCTTACTTGGCTGTTGACGTGTCGGCGAACTCACCTTGGGCTGTATGGTAATGTGAATCGCCAATATCGATGCCATTGTGCGTAATAGTGCCACCCTTAAGTGCTAAACCGCCTCTGGATGCAACGGCTCCACCCTCAGTCGTTTGCATCCCACCATCCATATTCGAGGCCTTATCAAAAGTATTCACGCCGGTTGATTGCAGTGCTGTGCACTCAAACTTAATATCTGGTGCACTAAGTAAAATATTCTTCCCTGCAATCAATTCAATCGTGTCTTGCTGCCACCGACGAATGCCGGTGATATTCCCACTCTCTGGCTGACGAAAACCCATAATGATTGGGTAGCGTTCATCATTGGCCAAGAAGTCGATCCAAACCAATTCCCCACCCTTAATTTGCACCTCAGTATTGTTGTAACTATCCCCCAGCGCATACAGCAGATCAGCTTCAGGCAATAGCTCCGCCCCATCGGTGAGTCCTGTCACTTCAATTCGTACCTTACGGCGGTCGCCGTCATAGCTTTTAATCACACCTGGCCATAGCGCCATTATTTAACTCCTAACCAAAATATTGATCGTGATTCTTCTTGGCCACTGGGCATCCTCATAAAAGAATGCGCGGCACTGATCACGATGAACTTTACGTCGCCCTGTAAAATAATATCGCCGGCATGCACCTCTGGCGAATAACGACAAGGCACCTCTTTAGCATTCAATAGAACCTGAGACATGGCATGTAGCTGAGCCGTGGTTTTGTGAGGACTAAATTCCACCGCCCGAGGCTTCGCAAAGTCCCCCTTGGTGATGCCACCACTGGTACCGGTGCTAATGTAAGAAGGCACCTCATGCCGCTCAAGAAAACCACTCTTTTTTGTACTGTCGGTGAAGGCCGGCAAAGACATCACCGGTTCTTGATTGAAAAGGTCATTGATCCGCGCGAAAGAAAGCGTGTCATTTTCTGGGCCCCAGCGGACAACGCCACCATATTCCTGACAAATTCGTGAAATCTGATAGCTGGGCGTCATGCCCTTATAACAGTAGAATCGATCAATGATAAAATCTTTTTCAATGGCCGACTTACCGCCACAAGCCTTATAGGCCGCAGAAAGGCTGATCCGCTCACCGACGAAAGCTCGCTCTAACCGGTACCCAATGCCACGGCTATTTGAGTGCAAGGCAATAATGTGTCTAACCTTCACTTCGCCTGCCTGGTAAACAGGACTCACGCTGTCTCGAGCAAACACAATTGTGACGGGTGTTAGGTTGCGGCCCACCTTTATTTCGCTGCCTTCAAGCAACCCCAAGGCAATACTTTCATCAAGCCTTAGTTTGGCCTCAAAGGTCACAGGAATGGGCTCTAAGCTACTGCGCAACGTGTTTTCAAGTATGGCCTCACCCGATACGACTAGGCCACTGTCCAGCTGGATGATCATCCTTGGTCACCATGCTCGTGGTTCCACTCGCCATGCGGCAGCTGGCCAGCGCTTGCATTCACATAACCACCATTGATGTGTTGATCGTGCTTGTCGTGGATGTCCATATTGACTTGTTGCACAGTCCCTTTTGGGGTTCCATAAACAAAAGGCATTGGGAAAGTCAGCGTTAAGTCCCACACATAAATAATCAGGTTGGTTCTCTCTGGTACGTCCACAGGATCATCCATAGGCTCGTAATTATCTAATGAGCACGTTGTTGTGAACTCATTGCCGTCATGGTGCCACTCAATTGGCCAACGCTTATTTTGGAATTCTTGGATGTAAAGCCGAAGTTGATTCGTGATGGCAATAGCCGTCTCTTGCTCATGAGCAATAAAGCACAGCTGAACCCGCCATTCATTGTGAGCCATTTTTACTGGGTAATAGGCGCCAGAATCGTCACGCAGCATCACTTCGTTAATGTCGGCTAGGCTTCGGCCACGATCAACGGTGATAGGGTTCATGCCTTTGGCGAACGCCAACAGAACAACTGGCAGCGGCGCATTAATTGCAGCCCCAGCGCCACCATTGCTTGCCCGTTGGTACTGGTCTAACATTTTGTTGACGTCGTCCACCATACGCGCAGGACAAACAGCCATGCAAGTTTCACGCGGTCGGCTAATCATTTTCCCAAGCTGATCAGTGATGGGCATTAGCTGATCAATACCGGTCATAACGTGTTTAATGAAGGCTTCACGCACGGCTTTGGAACGGCCAAGGTTACTGTTTTTCATCATAGGCACCTACAGCCCTTCACTAACAAACAAATCTGGCTGAGATAGTTTCATTTGAAGTTTAGTGACATTGCCTGCAATAAAATGCTTTTCTTTCTTGCGGTCATTTAAAGCACGACCGGCGATGCTCCCCTCTTTAAAGGATTTCTCATCGCGTTTTAACCATTCATCTATTTGTCGTTGAATATCTTCTTTAATGGCTTTACCTGTTGTCCAGTACTCATATAAAACCATGAAACACTCTTCCTGATACCGAATAATCAGGTCACGCAAATCTTCGCGTACTTTAGATGGGTTGATGCTGAAGAGCCAACCATTTAGCTTTTTAAGCGGGATACATAACATCTTGTATTGCTTAAGATCTGATCCAGTCGTGGTCATATCGCCACAACTAAATCTCGTAGAGCTTTTAGCAAGTTTTCTATGCTGGCTCTTCCAATCTAAACCCATCGCTTCAACGATTGGCCTCATAGCCACAAACACCTCACCATCTTTTTCTACAGCCACTAATTTTCGTCCACAAAATGGCACCAGTAATGTTTGATTCATTATGTCGTCCTTAACCCTTATCACTTAAATAGGAAACATAACCACGAGGCGGCCGTTATAAAGGATTTAGGCCACCTCTACCACTTGCAAATGGCGGTTATGAAAAAAAGCCCACTGCATGGGCAGTAGGCTTATTGTTCCGTACTTTTAATCGGGTAAATCGTGGCGTTCCCTTCTTTAAAAGACAAAAAATCTAGGCATTAAATTACTATTATGATGAATTAGGTCTTGTGAAAAAAGATAATGTATATATTATCAATAGATAAACAAACAGGGCCCTAAAATGACAAATTTAGATTTAATGAATCGTATAAGCGAATTCTCACGCTTACGAGATTGGGATCAATTTCATACCCCTAAAAACATCTCAATGGCACTAAGTGTTGAGGCAAGCGAATTAATGGAAAACTTCCAATGGGATCGAGATGCAGATACACCTGATCAATACTCAGAAAAAAAGCTAGAAAATATCCAGCATGAAATGGCCGATGTTTATATTTATCTTTTAAAGCTTGCCAGTATTCTTAATGTCGATCTGGATGAGCTCGCTACAGAAAAACTAAAAATCAATGAGCAAAAATATCCTATTGAATTAAGTAAAGGCAATTCTAAAAAGTATACGGAGCTATAAGTATGCATCAAATTTTTGTTTTTACTGCCGGTAATAAAGAAGCACGTTCACACTTGAAAGACTCCATTTCAAAACCTGTAAGCTTCAGCAAATTAGCATTATCAAAAGATCCATTACTGAGCAAAAATACTGCCCTAACGCTTGGTGGTAAAAAAGACTTTTACGCCTGGGGAGCCGTTCCTGGCCAAAGAAATCCTACAACATGGTCAGCCATGACTCCTGGTGATTATGTTTTGACAGTTTATGACAATGAATATCACTTTATCAGTCGAGTCATCACAAAATTTTATAGCCCTGAAGTGGCAAAAGCAATCTGGGGAATAGACCCTACTGGTCAGACATGGGAATACATGTATTTACTAACTACCCCCACTTCAATTCAGAAGAATGTAGGCTTAATTAACGACTTAAATAAAGCCTATAGAGGATTTACAAAAATCAGTGATGCAAAAATTGCGAGTATTTATAGTAAATACAACTCTATTGAAGAGTTTTTGAATCAACAATTCAACTGCAATATCACAAGTACGTTACCGCAAAGTCTTGTTCAAAATAAAGAAATTCAACAGGCAGAAACTGTCGAAGATGAAAAGGCTTATGACCCAAAAGATATGGCAGATGGACGAAAAAAAGTAATTACTGAAATCGTGCGCCGACAAGGACAACCTAAATTTAGAAAAGCGGTTTTAAAAGCCTATGGCAACACTTGTGCGATCACTCAAACAACAGTGGAGTCAGTATTAGAAGCGGCACACATTACGCCTTACCTTGGTGAAGAAACTAACCATATCAGCAACGGTATTTTACTTCGTGCTGATATACACACTTTATATGATCTGAAACTCATTAGAATTAATGTCAATGGAACCATCCATGTATCTGAAGAGTTACTCAAGACTGAATACGCCCAATATCATAATCAAAAAATTAACTACCCTATTAATAAAACCCTTTGGCCTAGCTTAAAGGCATTACAAGCCCACTTCGATTCATAGATAGTAGAAACTAACAGACAGGCCACCCTAAGGTGGCCTCGCATGAAATATACTTATTTTAAAACGTCAGCCTTTGGTAACTATTCAGTTTTTAAAGCATACATTAAGGCTATTATTCTCGCTCTTTAAACACGTCCAATCCACATCAGAATCATACTTTACTGGCTTCATCTCTTTATCCAGGCTATAAATAACTGCAGGGCTATCATCTAAGAATAGACCTAGTTCGTCAGTTGCAAATTGAATATTAGAGCAGACTCCTTCTCTTAAATCTTCAGTGCAGCCACCAAGCTTTAGATAAAACTGTCGATCGCGCATCACTATTTTTTCTGAAACCCAATCTTCACCGCCCCCAAGAAGCTGCACCTCACAAGATTGGATCGCCTGCTTTTCATTATTATCAAAAACAATACACTCACCAGAAAAAGCGTAGCTTGAAAAAAACAATACAAACATAAATAATATTTTTTTCATTTAGAACCTTTAATCATTAATAGTCAGGACATAACAATACCACCGCTGACAATACTAGCAATATGTTTATTAGAAACTGAACGACTAACCTTTGGCATGTGGGCAATAGGTCCATCAATCGTAGCCACTAAGTCCTGACTTTGGCCATTCGCCCTCGGCTTTTGTTGAGTAGGAGATTTAGCCATTACAGGGGTTGATACGTTTTTAGTCATGCTCTCAACAGAGGCTGGTTGAATTTGAAGTACTTTGGTACTTTTTTGTGCAGCCCCTAGATTAAGGTGCGGTAATAAAGGAGCGGCCATTGTAACTGGCGCCACCTTATTAGCTATAGATGGTATTGCGTTCGTTTTCTGCCCAGAGTTTTTATTTCTGCTATAAGAAATAGCGTCATTGGCCTCACTGATGTAACGACCTTTCCCATTCTTGTGGTATTCAGTCCTAGCAGCATAAATCAAACGGATCTGTTCTTCTGGAGATAAACTCCGAATATCACGGCCACCAGCCATTCGTTTAGCGATACCCAAAACACCAAGTTTGCCTCCCTTAAATTTAATAGTGCTCATGCCCCCGTGTTGAATAGACCCACTAAATACAGCCTCTTGCACACCGCGATCATTCAAGTCAAAACCATGTTTGGCATAGGTCTCTCGTGCGGGCTTGTACCAAAGGTTTTCAGCACTTTTATTTTGAGCAGTCTCAAAGCCCTTCGGATCTGCTTTAGCTACAGCTCTCCATTTCTGATTAAAAGCTTTGGTGCCTGGTATTAGCCCTGTAAACATCCCCGCTATGGCTGGATTATCAGCGAAAAATCTATTTAATCCACCTTTTGCACTATTAAACTGAAACTTCCCATAAGCCCAGCCTGCCGGATTGCCATTTTGATCCACGTCTCTATTGGCACTCTCTATACGACCTTCGTATTTTGCCGAGACAGAACCAAGCTCTCCACCCACAAAGCCCCGCTGACCACGCGCATTAACGGCCGCAACATTACCCAATACCATGGCACCGCCGACAGCCACGCTCGCACTAGCGACTTGGCCGCGGCCCTTCTTACCCGCCTGATAATCTTGGCTTGCCTGTTTGCGCTTTTCATCGATATAACCCGCAGCAGCATCATACTTATCACCTGCCCAATCAGCGACCGAATTAGCAGCACTTTTAACACCATCCCAAGCGGCCCCTGCTTGTTGGCCAAGCCATGTATTACCTAACCAGGTAAAGAACTGCCCAGACAGCTGGCTAAATGCATTAAACGCAGATTGAGCATAGCCGCCAATGGTTTCAAACCATGGGCCCACAGTATTGCTAAATGATGTCCAAGCATCAGAAGCAAACTTGGTTGCAGCATTGTAGTACGGCGCGGCCAAACGAGTGGCCTCAGCCCAACTGTCGCTGGCAAACCCCGTAATCGATGCCCATGCATCCCGACCGATACCAGTAATGGTGCCAATGGCAATGGCTATATCAGTGGGCAGCACTTCATAATAGACATACTTAGCACCGGCATTCATTTGGCCCATGGCACCAGCGCCAAGTGTTTTTAAACCACCAATAAACCCATCCCAGCTGCCAAGCATTTGGCCAAAGCCTTCAGGAAAGACCTGGTCAATTTTTTCAACAACCAGAGAAGTCAGTTCTGCACCGCCAAAGCCACCAAGAACACCGCCA
>JAFMTC010001886.1:0-12594 GCA_018845635.1 Nicrophorus orbicollis | reverse complement strand
ACGATACGCATTTCGCATAGACACCTATAGATAAGAGTTATCACCAGAAGATGCGGAGTAGATGAATTGCAGCACGGACCGACTCCGGTCAACGAACCGTTCCCACAGGAATGCATAATTAGCAGTTTATGGATAATGGCCTCCTCGCCAAATCACAACTCACACCCTCTATTAACATACTTGATCTTATATTTGTAATAGTATTTAGAATTAGTCTTATTTGGGGATCTGAAGAATAAACAATAGTCTTAGTTGGGGATCCACAGAAGAACATAGTCTTAGAAGAGTACCACTTAACCATTTAAGAATAAAGTTATTGTTAAACCAATCGAATTTACCCATAATTTCCAATGAGACTCAACATCCAACAACAATAAAGAAATCTTCCACTGTGTTCCTAAAACCTTCCTAGGACATAACACTGTTATTCTTTGGATCCCCAACTAATACTAATTATAAAAGACATATTTACGCCGATTCGATTTGCGCCGGATTTTGCAGTAATGGATCTGCAATTAATTACAATTAATCTAACATTACATTGCAGCAAAGGGCTATTCTCTATATTACTATATTTCTATCCTTGATATAATATTACTATTAAACATATTTTAATTTAGTATTAGAGAAATTGTAGATCATACTGTAATTTGACTTTTGAAGACCTTTCATTGATTAAAATCTGCACTTTTATTGAATCTTCGAAAGTTAACTGCTTGAAGACAAAAAATACTATAAAACCATGGAAAATCGTGTGGTTTGTGAACTTTGTGCAGATTTTCGCTTGACTTTGTTGTTATTTATTTTTTGTTCACTTTTGCCGTTGAATTATGTATGAATCGTGATTGATGCCGTTCCGTCTCTTATTGTTAACCGGTGCTTTGATTTATCGAACAAAAAATTGTCGGAACGTTTCTGCTGAATGAAAATACTCAAACGAAATAAATAAATAAATAAAAGTGTGTAGACGATGAAACGATTCGTTTTTTTATTTTGGTGAAGAGTAACAGTGTAACGGTAGAATTATGTCACCGTCTGTTCAATTAGCATTGGAAGAAGTAAAATTCTTGAGACGTGCGCGTGAAGAGTCCGCAGTCCGCACCGGCGGAACGTGATGGAAATAAAGACCTCAAAAGCATGGAGGAGATTGCATTGCTTGCACACCTCTTCTCCTCTTCTTCGTACAACAATAAATGTGTACAGGCCAAAATGGACTGAACGACGGCCGCAGCAAACAAGACAATGAGTCCGTCCGTAATATAATAAAGATTTTCTCTCATAATTACACTTCTTATCGGCAGCGGTCTGCAAAGGCAGCGAAAGCGGCCGGAGGTATAACAGCAAAAACCATCATCATTAAGGCCCCCCGACTCATCTGTCTCTAATAATGCTGCCAGACCTATCTGATTCCAGTCTCATTCGCTGGTAGAGGCTGCTATAATTTCCTTAAACTCTGGACTTTCTCACGGCATGCCCTCGCGCCTTCCATCCATGTCTTCATATCGTACGCAAAATTTAACGTCGGGTGCTCAAAGGCTATTTATGATGTGCTAGGATTACAAGAGGTTTTAGCTTTATACTCAATACTTTCATAATGGTAAATCACATGGTTATGATATAGAAAACAATAAATACATGTATATTGTCGTAACCACACTTCGCCTGAAAAGAGACTGAAATTTATGGTCAACTACTATGCATAATTCAGTGCTCAAAGACTGCAACCTGCGAGGTTTAAAGGAACATTATACACAATTAAACGTATGCCAATGGAATAGGAAATAAGAAATACTCAGTTAATATTACCTTTTATAATGAAGCTTTGAATAAATTAGAAATAAAGTTATATCTCAATTAATAGGTCATTATGAATGTCTAGTTATAGAATGTAGAAGATGATGGGATTTCTTACATAAAAAACTATCAATTACTCTATATTTTATCAGACAATGTTCATAACAAAATGACATATTACGTCAAAAATGACAGATGAAGAAGACAATAGTTGCATTAATGTAGAATATTGAGGTTTTTGTTATAAGAAAATGACATAATGAACCAAAAATGACAGATTGAAATAATTTATATAAGTTAATACGTCAAAAATGATAAATGGATAAGTCAATAATTATATCATTATAGAAGATTATGGTTATTTTTACATAATCAAACTGTATCTTTCATCAGGAAAGGCTTATAACAAAATGACGTAATAAGTCATAAAAATGGCAAATGGATAACATATTAATTGTAATAATGTATAAGATGATTTTCTTATATAAACAAACTATCAATTTTTGTATATTTTATCAGATTATACTTATAACAAAATGGCGTAATAAGTCAAGAATCAAGACAGACCTAATAATAATGTAATATGTCAAAATTGACAGATAATTGACATTATATCAATGTTTAGTTGGAAGTGCTATTGTAATTTTAGATGTAATGTCGTGTGTCTAAATTTAAGATTGGCGTTAACTAATCGTTCAGAGTTAAAGATTAATTTGATCCTAATCCATGATAACTAATTATAATACAGATATTTCAGTCTTATACACAGATTGGCTGTAAGTTCAAAGCGTTACTAAATCATTTGATCTGAAAACTGAAATGACAACCATTTAGAAAATAATACAAAGTGCTAAGCTTATAATTCCTTAAGTGCCATGTTTAGGAAATAATGGATTTAGCATTATGTAATTTTTATACATTATTTAAAAGCAACATTTGTAACTTATTAATAACATGTTAAAGGGTCGAAAAATGACAGCTGTCAAAGCGAGGAATTGTTGAAATATTATCAATTGGATCGAAACACAATTACAAAACATTGACTTGTGAGGCAAAACGGTTAAGAAACGCTGTTATAAAATAATCAAAATCCAAACTAATTTGAAAACTGAAATGACAACCATTCAGAAAATAATACAAAGTGCTAAGCTTATAATTCCTTAAGTGCCATGTTTAGGAAATAATGGATTTAGCATTATGTAATTTTTATACATTATATAAAAGCAACATTTGTAACTTATTAATAACATGTTAAAGGGTCGAAAATTGACAGCTGTCAAAGCGAGGAATTGTTGAAATATTATCAATTGGATCGAAACACAATTACAAAATATTGACTTGTGAGACTAAAACGCTTAGGAAACACTGTTTTAAAATAATCAAAATCCAAACTAATCTAAAAACTGGAATGACATTTAGAAAATAATACAAAGTGCTAAGCTTATTATTACTTAAGTCCCATGTTTAGCAAATAATGGATTTAGCAGTATGTAATTTTTATACATTATTTAAAAGCAACATTTTTAACTTATCAATAACATGTTAAATGGTCGAAAAATGACAGCTGTCAAAGCGAGGAATTATTGGAATACACCCATACCTCGTTTTACGGCGCTTGCGCAAGATTGGCAACATATAGATATATCAACATAGAAAAAAAAATTATTGCCGTTATAGCGAAACATTTTGGGCCGTAAATCGAAAATGTTTGTTAATTGAAAAGGGCCGTTATAACGAAATGCCGTGAAAAGAGCGGCCGTATAGCGAGGTATTATCAATTGGATCGAAACACAATCACAAAACATTGAGGCATAAAGTAACTGAAAGGCTGGTAAAAAATAATCAAAATCTAATAACTAATTGTTCATTAAGAACTAACACTTCACACTCAAACTTACTAACAGCATGCATGTTTTATTGTATGATTGTCATATTTATATAATAAGTCCAATAATATAGCATTGATCGTTTTCGCTTTCAAATTATATAATCAGTATTAAAGCAATAATCCAACAAATCCAACTTATAATTCCTTCTTAATTCTCCAAATTCAACTCTTTAATGATTCCGTTTGCGCCTTCAATTTAACGGAAACGCCGCTTTCTCACACGCTCCTTCTTCATTCGCTCGTTGTTCACCTCCTTTTTTTTTCCCTCTGCCATATTATTTGTACATATTTTTTGCTGTCGTTGTTCGTCTCATTTAATTTCCGTTGCGTACGACCAGACCTTCCTGCGGCTTGCGCTTAAAAACCAACAATTTTGTAATAAAATTAAAAGGCAAATTACCGGCATTGCGGTTGAAGTTCTTTTTTTCATTATTATTATACTGCAATGCATCTAATATTTAGAATTACCAAACGTATCTCGTTTAGCATAAATTGTTTAATGGTGTATTATACCATAAATTGTAGATTATGTTGTGGGGTTTGAGTGATTCGCGCATTTTTATACTCAGTTTATGGTTACAAAGATCCTTTGTTGGAGATGTTCTCAATTGTTATATGGATACATAAAAAGCAATGTATGTGCAAAATTGCGTATCGGATTGAAATTTAAAACGTTTCTACTCGAAATCAATTTTATTCGCTTTTTTATTGAATAGCCTTTGTTATTATATAAGTATCTTTTTTAAACAATTTACATGCACTTTGCTCGAAATAGTAATGTAGACAATATTGTATACCATTTTTATACATTTGTATCAAAAATATTAATAAATTTGTTTAATTAATTAACTCAATTTTAAATTAACTTGAAAGTAAGAAATATATTAAAAATTAAAATATTCAATGAGTATACTTCAATTACTTTCTGAGTAGAAAGACCTAAGATCTGTAGCCCTTTGCAGAAATAACAATTTTATTGTATTATTATTTGCTTTTGGTTGTGTATTTCAATGGGTTTAGTAATTTGTTTAAAACTGTGATTGAAGCATTGATTCTACTTATAAATTACGTCATAGATAAACCAAATCTTTTTTTTATTTATGTAAACATCTTTATTGTTCCAAATTGACCCTAAGGGCTATTGTCTGAGGTCTTTTCGCCCTTCCAAATATTATTCCTTATCATTAATTGTATGTTAGTTTGAACTATTATAAACCCATTCCTCGCTTTACGGCCTAGATACGTTCCATGAAACTTGGCCGTAAAGCGAGAAGATGTATAAGGAATCAATTATTGCGCTTGCGCAAGATTGGCAACACATAGATATATCGACCGTTATAGCGAAACATTTTAGGTCGTAAATCGAAAACGTGCCTTAATAGCAAAATGCCGTATAAAGAGCGGCCGTACACCGAGGTATGGGTGTACTAATCTTCGAACTAACATACAATTGTTAGTCATTAGTCAATTCAACGTCATTGAAAAACCATAATATTGTGATAAATTGTACGTTTGTGTGAACAAATTACTATAATTACATAAATTTAATTATAAAAATTGAATAATATAGTCAATGAAAATGGCATACTTTTATAAACAAATTGTTCTAAAATCAAGTAAGTCGGAAATAATCCAACATTCACAGAACGAAGATTGAAATCGGCCTCATTGAAATGAGATTACATGAACCGTTTGATCTTTATCTCAATAAGGCACAAATCTTTGAATCTCGTTAATAGAGGAAATAAAAAGTGCGGACATCGAAGTCTCAGCAGTAATTTCCGAATCGCCGAGCTGCAACATGTACAAGAATCCGCGATATTCCTTCTCTGTCCGATCTCTAAAAGCTTATCGTCCTTGACATGTTCACTGTAATCTCATCTCACGAGAACCTACGATACTTTGCGCTGCACTTGCCAACTTCTGTATCGTAAAAGCTTCTCACAACATCAATTATTACGAGTGCAACTTCTGAAACTGAAACGGGAACAATTCTCAACATTATTTTCAGGACACTTTTTGAAACATACATTGTTTAATACTTTTTTTAGTTAAATTCGATACAATGTGACAGCTGTCATTATGCAAATCTTGAAAAAAAATACGCAACGTAAATTAGATCGAAAAACAATGTTTCTGGAATTATATAATTTATAGGTATATGAAAAATTATTGTTTCTTTTAATTTATTCTAATTATTGATATAATTAATACAGGTTTATAAGAAAAGCAAAGATTTAAAACAATAAATTGTTTATTTTATAAGAAAATTTATCATATAAATTCAATTCAACTCTTATTTAAAGTATATGTTTATGTTCAATATAAAGTATATATTTCGCTAATATCTTATCCTATTGACTAAAAGTCGACTTTAAAACCGCATAAAATGAAAGTAAAGGCCCTTTTCTATATAATTGTATGTATTTATTTGTATTTTTCTCAAATAAAATTGAATTTGTTGTGACCGGACTGTAATGAATCGAAGCCCAGGTATTCCTGTTTATCAGTACAATCAACGTAAGTAATTGTGTAAGACCAAAGTTCGAACTAATGTATAAACATTACAACACGTTATTTGTTTCAAATGTATATAAATCGTATTACTTTTGATGATAATCTTTGGAAAGGGTTGAAAAACTGCTATCAATATCCTTTTGTAACCATTTACTTTTTGGATTTGTTTAACTATAGTTGTTGTATAAATATAGCTTTTTTTCAGTATATTTGTATCTGTTGCAATAAATGTTATCATTGTTTTGTTTGGAAATTATATAATTCTATTACAATTTTTAAACAATTGCTTATTATATGATGTAAAAGAAAAAAAAGAAGACATTGCTTCAATAAAAATAACACTTTTTATAATAATCATTTTTTTCGAATGAAGTTTTACTTCTACGTTTTCTTCTTGAAGGAAACATCAACCTTTATAGGAGTTAACCTTTCCTCAGCTACAAATTTACATTTTTATCGATTTATAAATTGTGCTGTGAATTCTTCTAAATGCCTTTACAAATTTTAAAATACTATTATAGTGTTTTATTTTACATCAATTTTGTAATAATATTACCTTAAGTTGACTGTTACGTATTATATAATAAATTAATTATATTTATTTATACAATTAAATGAAAAAAGTATAAGAACAAGAACAATTATAATAATAATATAATTTATTGCAACAACTACAAAAAATAATAATACAATCACATGAAGAAATAGAAAGTTAAAAAAAAAGAATTGCTGAAAAGGGCTATAGACCATAGGTCTTTCTGCCCTAACAATTATACTTCTTACAGTTTATTTTTTTACAATAAAAGTAGAAATGGGTTTAGTTATTTAGGTTTAAATAATGAATTAAATTTAAATTTTTATAAAAACTTAATTATTATTATAATAGAATTTTGATTCAAAATGAATCTCATAATTGAAATTAGTACAAAAATGTATGAGTTTTCTGGTTTCAACTTGAAATAATTCTGTTCGACAAACCGAGATTTAACTACAGTTTGATATTTTCAATTGTCAATTTGATTTGATTTACATGTTCTTCTTTACTAGCATTTTTCTGCTTCAATTGTTTAATTATTTGTTATAATAAAACGCTGTTTCTAATTGTTTCTAATATATTTTCAGTATAGAAAATGTATGATTTTTATGTAAACGAATCAGTTTTTGAATAACATTTACAAATAAACATTTGATTCATTTCCTTTGGGAATTACTGAAGTAAAATTCCAGGCTATTTGCTTTTCTTGGAGTTGAGATTTCTACATTACTTTTTCTTTTTTACTTTTTTGTTATATAAATTACTTTTTACATATATAAATGACAAAATTTGTAAAAGAGATGGTAAAAAAAATTCTATCCTTTTATTTATTATAATAGAACTTGACTTCAAATTGATTTCAGTCAAAACATGTTCACATTCAGTTATCGAACAAATTGAAACAATACTGTTCGATAACCGAAGCTTACTTTAGTTAGATTATAATACTAAATGAAACTGTATAGAAAAAAAAACTATAAAGAATTTGTTTTACTGTAATCTCTAAATCTGTGGTGTTGAGTATTTTCATATTTCGACACTGTTTAACCATAATATATACGTTGTGATATACTTTATCGTTTTCATCTCCGAAACAAACCTGAAATACCATTACATTCTTCTGTACAGTCTCTAACAGGACCGTTACAAGAGTTACCATGAATCTTATTAACCGATGGAATAACAAAATTTGCGATAAACGTAACTTATTACAAATTTACATATTTTAACAGCTCATAAGAAACAAACTTTGACACATGAGTTTAAGTTAAGAAATGAGATTAGATCAACTGAATTTTAATTAGAAATATATACTTCTTATAATAACATTTTTCATTTCTACTTTAATTATTCTTCTAATTATGTTTGGAATTAATAAATATTAGTTGAAAGAAAATCTCTAATCAATTAATTAATTATATAAATTGATATAATGTGATACCTTGGATAGTGCGGCTTCGATTAGTCCGGATTCAGTCAGTCAGAAGAAACTAAATTTTGATGCAACATATTAATATTAACATAGAAAAGAATAGTTTACTAAATTATTTATTGATTATTATATTTAAAGTTCTGGATTAGTACGGTTTCAAATAGTCCATAATATTGGTTGGAGAAACCCGTACTATGAGAGGTATTTCTGAGTTTGTTTTTTCAATAAATATAATACATTATTATTAGTAAAAATATGTAGTGAAGTAATATTTAATTATTTGAAGTGGAAAATGTTTTATAAAAATTTCAACATTAAAGTAAATTATTATAATTGAATGTACAGTTATAACCTATAAAACCTTTTTTGTTCAATTCATTATAATTAATTACCTATAATTCTCGTTATACACGTACTTTTTTCTAATTAAAACTCGAGAATCTCGACTTCTTTGTCTACAAACGAACGCACCTATTTGCATAGTGCTCGTAGTGTGAACAGAAAAAATAATAATCGTTAACGAAACTTGCTACAAAACCAGAACTAGTTCATGGGAGTTTTCCTCAAAACAATACAAACTGATATATAAACCAGAGCGCAAATTTATTAAAGAAATTATTCGAAAGTCGTGTCATTTAAATTCCTCGTACCATTTTTTTCGTGTTATAATCGTCGTTTTACTTTTTAATTTCCTCGCAAATTGCGTTAATTTGTTGGTAAATAAACGCGTGCAATTAATAAAGCGACGTCTTGTCGCTGTGAAGTATTAAAGAAAAGTGCAAGAAATATAACAGAAAAAGAAAGAAAGAAGAAATAATGAAGAAGTCTCAGCTGCAAGAAAAGCAATTAGCCTGGAATTTTATTCCAGTAATTCCGAACGGAAAGGAAAAGAAGACTCGGTCTAACGCGAAATCAAGAATATTTCGTAGCATGTCGGAAAGTAAAAAGAAATTAAGAATAAATAAGCGGAAGAAAAAGGAAGAGTTTCCAATTCAGTTCTCAAACTTAATTCTCGCCGGAGACATAAATTTCCCCCCTTTTAGGAAGCCGCGCAAAAAGGAAGTAAAAAAAGGGATGAAAAAATTTGCGGAGCGGGAAAAGTGGAAAAATGAAATAAATAGAGAGGAGGAGGAGAAAAAGAAGGAGTACATCGAGTCTGGTTGTGGATGGAGGAGAAGAAAAGAAAATGTATTAAAAAAAAAGGGAACGATGAAGGAAAGGAGCGAAAAGAAGTTGCCGTCTCCGGTGTTTGGCCCGAGACGAGACGCAACAAACGCTCCCCAGGCTGAAGCCAGACTAATTACTTTTGAATCTGAAAATAATCAAATACAAATGCTTAAAAGGGATGCAGTGGCAGTTTGCATGCAATTTCTTCTCCCTACCCTTCTTCATCTCTCACTCTCTCTCGCTCAATCCACGACCGGTTCTTAACTCACAAATGAAAGCAATTTTGGCCAACGTTTCTTCATTATGCAATGAAAATCACATTTAACGTCTCTATTGCTTTTCTTGTATCGATTTTGTCGCAAAATACTTAAGGGTGGTATATACTTAGTGAAATCTAAAATTATTGCTGCATCCATTCAGAGTATCACTGTTCACAACACCTCCCTTTCTAAAACAACTTGTTCTATTTCTAGTTAAGGAAAGAAGCGTTTTATGTTTGATGGACATTTAAAAGAAAACATTTCTAACTTTTAATTAATCAGACTTTTCAATTTCTTATCTATAATACTTAAATTATACCATAGTAGACATAGTTTTAATCAAATGCGGTTCAAGTACACTTCCTTGCAGTAACATCAAATTACAGTGGTGCCCTAATGTACCAGTGTTTTGAGATACGAGCCGCCGATCGAGCGATATTTTGCTTTGAGATGGGAGCAAGATTTGAGATACGAGGAATCGTACACTATACACAACAGTTTCTCTCACCTCAGACTAATTGGTTTGAGATACGAGCAATTTGACATACGAGCAAGGTTACGGAACGAATTAAACTCGTATGTCGAGGTACCACTGTACTTCGTAAAGAAAATAACACACTTTTTTAGAGCAAGTTTTCTTTTTGTTATTGCTAATTTTGATCATTTTTATTATCAGCAATGTGTATTATCACCAAATTTTGTTGCAAATCATTGAATCGTTAAATAATGGTTATATCAGTATTGAAATGTTTAATTAGAATGTACTATTCAATACGAAACTTCAATTTAATTGTTAAAATTATAATGATAGTTGATACTACTCATTGTTATAATAGTTATGAAATATTTCTTTGATATTATTATGAGAAATCTATAACATTTGGTACAGCAAATCACTCAACATTTAAATAATGGTTAATTAGTTAATCTCAGTAATTAAAGTTTTCCTTTAGAATGTATTATCCAAACTTAATTTAAATATAATATAAGTGAAATTACAATGACATTTCTTACTAAATATTGCTATAATAGTTGCTATAGCAGCTATCTGTCATTTTTGACGTATTGCATGATCTTTATTATGAGAAAAGTGTAACATTTGATATAGTAAATGACTAATTAGATTAATTAGAATGAATTTTTCAATACAAAACATTAATTTAAGTAAAATAACACTGACAGTTCTTACTAAATATTACTGTAATAGTTGTTGATATAACACATCATCCTTATTATAAGAAAAGTAAATAAAAATTTCATGTAAAAGCTAAGTAAATCTCATTTAAATAAGGGTTAGTTAATCTCAATAATTCAATGTTTAATTAGATTAAGTTATTAAATAACAAACTATAATTTAAATACATACAATTTCAGTATAATTACAATGACAGTTATAAAAGTTATCTGTCATTTTTGACGTATTACGTCATTTTTGATTGGACGTAACCAACTAACAACTTTTTTTTATAATTTCTATAATATTATTTACATCATTCAATAGAATTTTCGTACATTCGTACAGAATTTTCGATGGCGATTTCGCCATCAGAAATAACGTTAACCGAGGTACGACTGTATAGTTTTAGTAACAAAATTAATAAAAAAAATATATAGTATAAAACAAAGTATTAATTTATGTGAATGCAAAATTATATAATTGATTGATTAATTAATTCAATATTAAATGAAACTATTACCAGAAGTTTTTGCTCTCTGTTTTTGTTCCAATTAACAGAATGCATTTGAATATTACATATTATGCTTTCAAATTAACAAGTGCATTTTCCGTTATTTAATACTTTTCGACATTTTAACACACTGTTTCAATCGAACACCGAACATTGGACTAATCCAAAGTTTTACACACAAATTTGAAAGTTTTGGAACAAATTTCCTCAAAGGTTATAATACAAAAACAACGAGGATGAAATGAACTTAATTTTATTTACAAAAAAATCTTTCCTTTTTTCGTTATTTTCATTCAATTTCATAACATAATAATTATAATTCTTTATTGAAAGCCCCAAATGTTTTACTAAACTCAGTGTATAATTTTGAGAAATTTTATAATCAAAAAAATGTTTAAAATTACTTTATTTTTTTAATAAAACATGACTTATTAAAGAAAAATTTCCTTTTAAAAAAATCGAACATTTTGAAGAATCAATAACTGCAATTATAAAGATTCCGATTATTGATGAAGATTTAATCATCCAACGAAGATTTAACATCTCCGACTAATTATTATAAGAAATTACTGTACAGAAATCTTACATAAATTGTCCCATATATTATGTTGATGAACGATGAGATTGCGATAAAATTCAAGTAATTGAAATTTTATTAAGTGGAAAATTGAGGCGAAACGAACAAAAAAAATACATAAAATAATGCGACGACGACGACGACGATGGTGCAGGAGCGAGAGAAAACAAAAAGAAAACGTTGGTAACCTGTTGGGCAGTCCTTTGCTGATTTATAGGAGGGAATACACTTTTCTTGTGTCGTTAACAGGTAATAAATTTTGCGTTCCAGACGCAGGCTTCAGTTCAATCACGCAATATATTTTGTTACCTATCCACAGACGTTCTAATTGCAAATGTAAATATTATTTCTTATATCTACCCAAAAAAAAATGTTATATAACGCTATTTTTTTCTACACTTTGAAGTCATTGACTTTTTTAGAGCGTAACTTGTTATTCAAATATTGATCAAAGTTATAGTTTTCTGTACATTTGTACTAGTTTTTTCTTCTCTTGAATTTTTTGTTTTCTAAGAAAATTAACAAATGAATTGCAAAATTAAATAGTGATTGGAAATAATCAACTCATCAATCAACACTTTCCATTTGTTTATATTACTTAATTACTTAATTATTTCTATTACTTAGTTACTTATTTCAATTGTATTGTATTGTATTTCAATTGTATTACTTAGTTGTTTTTTTTTTTAATTTTACTTAAATTAATGTCGAAAATTTTGATTTTTTTGAACGCAAA
>JAFMTC010001869.1:72161-88130 GCA_018845635.1 Nicrophorus orbicollis | reverse complement strand
CACAAAAAGTATGATGTAGTGTTACATCTGTTGTGCTAGCTTTACGAGCGGCTATTATTCAGCTTGGTTTTAATTTTCGTTTAATCGTGCTTTGAACAATATTTCCGTTTAATGTTGATTATTTTTTAGAAACCAAATATTTTATATTTTTGTAATATCAATACATATTTTAATTTAAATCAGTTTCGTTTTCTTTGTTCAACTTTAGATTTAAATCTAATTACACTCGGTCCTTTTTTTATGCGGTTTTTATTTCAAGAAGCATTTTTTTTAAATAACTATTTTAGGCCCATTTTGACACGTTAACATTTTGAGAATTTTGTCTGCGGATGTATCGCTTCTTGCTACGGTGAGTGTCAAGGATAATTCAGGTCAGCTCAACCGTCTGTGTGCGGTTAAAGAAACTAATCAAACGTCGACAGTTTTAGCTGAATTGATTTCTTTAGCACATGAAATTGGTGGGGAAGGTTTTGAAACATATACCCAAAATGATTTAGACGAATTACTTGAGGATTATGTCATGAATGACAATGATATCATTGGTATAACTCTTGATACCGTTGAAGGACAAGAAAACGAAAATGAATCGAAAGAAGATGAAACTCCAGTCACACTCACTGCAAGTGTAATTCGAGAAGATGTTCAACTTTCCAGTAAATTGGCAAACCATTTCATCGAAAGAGATGATAATTCTGAACGAGCATTCAAGTTTCAACGCGAACTTCAGAATTGCATTTCTGGATATCAGGAATTGTATAAACAAATAGCAAAGCCATCGCAAAGTTTAATGACTGATTATATTGTCAAAGGGAAAAAATCAACATGCGAAGTTGAGACTAATTTTACTTGTGAAGAATCATTATCTTCAGGACATAGATCTGATATGCTGACTATCTCTTCTAGTGATGAAAGTGATTTCGAACCAGTTCGCAAATTATGCCGAACACTCTCATACAGCGACGATAATTCTAAAGAAAATAACGTGAAGAAAGATTAACTTTCATAAAAATTTTCTGTATTTTTATTGGAAAATTTTTCCGTATAAATTTAGAAGGAATATGTTAAGATTATATTTTTCTGAAATTTAATAAACTTATCTATGATTGTTAACGTTTTTATAAAATTATGAATAAACATTTCACAAAGAATATAGTAAGACTAATTATTTTTCTGAACTTTAATAAACCCTTTTTGATGCGATTTTCGGTATATTGTACTCATAGATTTAGTTTTATGTGGTTTTAAAAAATTATGGAACTTATTCTTTATTTTTTTACGTGTGTCTAGTTCTTTTTTGTGCGATTTATTTTTTCCTGTGGAACGTATCTACCGCATAAAAAGAGAACCAAGTGTATATAACATTTATTGTAAAAGTATACAATAGAACAATTAAATAAACAATAATTGGATAAAAAGGTCAATAGCCATTTGCTGCAATTAAATATTATTGGAATATTTCTTTTTCTTAATTTTTATTATATTTTTTTATAATTATATTTGCAATAACTATTATTATTTATAACAATTTTATAAACATTAGTAAAAACATTAACATATAATAATAGCATTAATTAATAAATAAAATATATATTTCAATCTACTACTATTACAATACATGCTTTTTGAGTAGTTCATTAAGATAAGTTATACAATACAGCAGTTTTTTTTGCAATAAAAATTGTCAAAATATTAACATGATCAAACATCACTTAGAAAACTAAACAAGAAATTACATATCACTTTAAGTTGCAGTTAAAAAATAACTTGGAATAAATTGAAAATAATAATTACTTAACATTTATGTGTAAACAATTTATCTTCATACACATTCAATTATTAAAACAATTTTTGGTTTCCACTCGTATACTTTCGTAGCATTCGAAAATAAATAATTTTAAAAGCAATCTCTTAATAGCGTTGGATCATATTTCTCCATTATCTTCTCACATTATATAACAAAATCGAATAATATGACATTTTTCCTTTATCTATTACTATCAAATCCTAAATATTATATCAATTTTCTTAGAAGAACCAAAATTGTAATGTACATTAATAGTTTTTTTATTATAATTTATTGAATTGTTCGGAAAGAAATGTCGTTTGTTTTTCCAATAGAGAACTTAAATGTAATTTATCACAACCTACTTCGCACTTACGACGCATTGTCATTATATAATAAAATACGATGTAGCAAGACTTAATTATGTAAAAGGTTGTTTGATTATGTACAATAGTTATTGTTTGGTTTCTATAAAAAGGCATTATTTTAGGTATATTTTACTTTTACATAGATATGATGTATTGAAAGAACTTGTTTGCAAAATTTCGTTCCAACAACTTTGTTGTTGAATATATATATGTGATAGTGTCACTTGTTTTGTGAAAAGAGACATTTCTGTACAGCACGAAGTTTGAGACTCTAGCAATTTTTACTTGGTTTTAAGCTATAATCGTATAGAAAGTCAGCAGCACGTCAGCAGCACGAGTTTAGAAATAATAAATCGTCATCTTGAAACAGAGCGTCTTCTTTATTTTACCCGTGCATCTTGGTTCTTCTTCAAAAACACTAGAATTTGCCACTTTCTTTCCTAATGGAAATAACTCACATTCCTCTCGTAAAGAGCATACTTTCATACTTTTTCTCTCCTCAAAAACTTACAAGTTTATTCACAGTTCCAGCGTAAACCTACATTCGTTGTACCTAAATCCAGACTTTGATCCATCTTCCTTCATGGTTGAATCCTTACTCTCACTATGATTATAAACAAAAAAAACAGTTTTCATTTTAGCAAATTTTGGTAAATTTTGTATTATTTAACAAATTATCGAACGTCATTACGTAGTTGATGATAACGAAGATAATTGACGTTAATAGATGTCATTCAGACTAACCTCATCACTCGGAATTAAATTTGAACGTACAAACTGTACTTTTTATTATGCTTCAAAAAGCCAATGAATGTTCTTCAATTTATGAAAAATAAGTCATACCTAATTATAGTTTCCGAAACTATTTCATTTTTAGTAACAAAGGTGTACGTTTTTATTTATTAAATTTTATATTTGACATTTTATTAATTGGATTTATCTTATTTAATTATAATTTAGATTATATAATTTTAAGTGAATCATCTTTTTAATAGCAAGATTATAATTGAAATTAATTATTGAATTAATAATTCTTAATGATATCTATTTATCTACGTATTACAGTTAGAATCAACAGACTGCGATGAACTGTTGATTCGTCTATGCACAAAGCCAAGAATCCTTCCACTATACGTATTTGCGAATTGAAAGTCTTTTCCGCAAGTGTAGGAGCGAGGTGGCGGCAAATGCTCCACTGCATATTTTAGCATATATAATTTCATTTGACTTACACGAACCGCACATGTGTATACACCTAGCTTTTATAATTGTTAGTACTAGACGAACTTATTCATCATCTTCTCCATTCATTCACGAATTAACATCTTTAATCATATCACATTTATACGAAACAAACATTTGAAATAAATTTTGATTATTATAATTCATCCAAATTTATTTTCAATTATTAATCATCTTTATTACTCACAATGTGAGAAAAGTGCTATCAACCTAAGTCTTTCCTCCCAGTGATTATTTATTTAAATATACCCTATTTTCAAGTTATTTTCTTAATTTGTCAAATAAAGTATTTCACTAATATTTTATATTGATGTAATACATTAATTATATAAAATACATTAAAGCTATTCAAATTAGTAAAAAAGTATTTATTGTTACTGTTGTTTTAACTTCATATAAGAAATTCATATTATAATGGATTGAAAAATAAATATACATTAGTCTAATAAATATTATATTTATGTTTATACATAGTTTTTTTAATTGAAAGTGTTGTAATCAATTGAGTTTACTGTATGTCTCGATTTTCTTAGACGGAGAAACTAGCTACCATTTGATGCGGGTTCCATTAATGTAATGTGCTAGTTACAGGTTTATAATTACATCTGTCACAAACATTAAATGGCCGTTTCGTACCTAAAGTCATGCGTATGCAAGCATTGCACAAAGGGAATGTATATCATTTTCACTAAGATGGAAATTTTGCTTTATGATTCAAGTATATTCAAGGGGTTTCAAATCGAAATCATATTGTCATCAATGTCTAAGTCTTTTTTATTTATTAGTTTAAACATTTCCGTAGTAGAGACTTGAAAAAAATCGATTACGAAACAAAAAAGAATTAAAAGTAATGTGATTTTCATATCTTTAAATTGCAAAACTAGAAATGGTAAGTGTGATATTTGTCTTATAAAATATGTTAGAAGAACGAGAAACTATAATAACGGGCATGTCACAAATACTAAACTTTTTAAAGATTAATAAACACTTGTATTTACGACATACTTAAAACTATGTACATTGCTATTTTTTAACGTCTATTTTTATTTAGAATCTATTTTATAACAAAACATTAAATACATGGTTTAACGGTCGAGAAATTAATATTGGATAGAGCCCTGTATTGATTTTCCCTTAATTGCTAATTAGATGTTGAATCTCATTGGTAGATCCAGTAAATTACATCGCTTCAGTCGGTTAGTTGTTAAGTTATTGTCAAGAATATTGTTAGCTAAATTATTTGGATATTTTTCTAGTCTATTTTACTATATTTGATAATGGCTTCCTTGTCTGTTTCTATTTGAAGATCTTGTGTATTCTCCTGTTGATAATGTTCCATGGAGCACCTGTGTTTCTTCTTAGGCTTTTCGACGGAATCTTCGTACAATAGCAATATCAGAATTGCTAGTGCTTCCCAACAGTTGCATTCCATAGGTCCAGACTGGTATTAAAATTACCTTATAAATCAGTAGCTTGTTTTCTTTTGAAATTGATGAGTTTTCTCGTAGTAGCCAGTACAACTTCCTGAACTTAATTTCAAGTTGTTCTCTTTTTGCTTGTATGTTATCATTCCAGGTCAATCTTCTATCCAGATGCATACCCAGATATTAGCTGTCGGTATAACTTTTCCGTTGATATTCACTGATGGCTAATATGTAGAAAAAAAAATTGTTTGAATAATTTAGGAAATTTGTGACTAATGACTCTTAGGTTGGTAATCACAGTGTGTTGGTTTAATTGCTATATGGAAAAGTCAGAATGATAGTTATTGTGTACTTTGGGTTTGTGCTCATTTCTTGCATTTGGGATACTTTTTTACAATCAATGTTCGATAATGTAATTGGAATTCAATAATTAATAATTTGGTGAATTTAAATGAGATCAAGGTTTACTCTTCTTAATGCTCTTACAAGTGTAACATCAGGAGGAATTTACCAACGATTAGCATCATAAAATGAGACAACCAAACTCATTTAAAAACTATTATTGAACAAAATCAAAATTTATCATAATGTAAAAAAATACTCACAAACCAAAAACAAGTTTCTTTACTCACAAAGCTAGATAATCTAGAAATGGAAACATGCATTATCGTATCGCACATTTTATACAAAAGAAGAAATGAATGTTGATTTCGTAAAGATGACTAAGAAATTAACTGTGAAAATAATAAAGACTAAAGAGAGTTTAACAATCTATTGTTCATTATGTATTGTAAAAATGTTTAATTTTTACAGCAAAGCAATATAAAAATATAACATTTTCTTATAATTAAAGTTTTTTTTTTAAATAAATATTACTTTAGTTTCATATTTCGTTATTTTTTTCTATTTCTGGAAGCCAATCGATCATCGTTTATATATCAAAAAAAAATATTGTGGATTTTGGTTCGACTTGTGTTTGTGAAAGCTTTTGGTGCAGATGCAGGCTCTAATTGCTTGTCAATAGGTTTTCACTCTGGTCATTTCATGTTGCAGCGAAGCGTGTTACTCCTGCTGCCACATGTCGCGAGTGATTTATTTTTCTTTGCACAAAAAAAACCTATTAGCTGAAATTAATACTTCCACCCATATAGGTACTTACATTTCAATTAACTATATAATAATTAGGATACACATTGAATTGATTCCATTGAACTTGAACGTGTGTTTTTTTTACACATTTTCTAATTGTTGTTTCTTTTTAGGTTTAACTTCTAATAGTCCATCCACCAACAGGAGTTTTCTTCTTATATTTTATGTAAGTAAGCGTGATTTTGTTACATTTTTTTCAGGAAATGCTGTAATTAAATAGCATTACTTCGGTTTCGTCAATATTTTATGAATTTATCAGTGGAAAAAAACGCCTAAAATAAAACGAGATTAATAAATTCTGGGATGAAATATCAATAGACCTTTGTAGTAGAAAAATACATTATAGTTTGTTTACTATTAAATTCAAGTGATATAATTTTAAGAAATGCAAACTTTTCTTTATATATTTCGTTGCCACACTGAATTGTAATGTCTTTCGAATTATAAAACTAAACTACGAAAAAATAGACTATAAAGTAATTAGAAACAAAATTCATTTCAAATTTGCATACCGTACTTATAGAATCCGAACTAATTGTAGACTTGCAGTAATATATTTAAGAATAGTGAAAAAGTCACATTTAACTTACTTTTAAAGCAAATTATTGTGATATGTTTAAGTAATATTAGTGTTATGAAGTCTATAGATATTTCAATATAAATATAAAAAGTTTTCTAAATTATTACAAATTTTCAATGATTTTAAGAACTTATCAGAAATAATGCATTAATACAAATATTAAAATAATAATTATTACTTTTGAAAAGGTTTCCAACATTTTTTATACGACTTTAGATTCGTGAATTAATATTAATACTGAAGAATGCAAAGAAAATTATTGAATTATACGTGTTTAATACTTAAGATGAATGCTTAATTAGTATTAAAGTTATATTAATGAAATGTTTGAAAATGCTATTTCTAACTAGATATAAGTAAAAATAAAGTAACAATCAATACTTGTTGCTATATTACTTATAACTAGTCAATTGAAAATATAGTAAAACTACTAAACTTATGAAAACTGAGTAAAATAGAGTCAAACTCATCGCTGTGAAAACTGTCTCTTATTTGCTCTATACAACAAAGGACAGGCGTTATATATATAATTGAAAGCGTTCTGCGCGTTTAATATTAGAAGCAGGGGCTGGTTTCTCCCCGGAAAATTAATATTCAGTCTGAGTAGGGTCAATAAAATTTCAGAAGATGAATTTTATATGTTTTCAGCAATCCGAGCGTCTCGTAACTGAAAAGTTACTCGGCGCGGAACTTTTTCCGCAGTTTGTCATGTAATCGGTTTCGCTCAGAAACTTGTCCCATTGAATATTCGAGTGGATGATGACTTCTCGCTCTCACCCTCCTCCACCTCCTTTCGCCCTTATCGTATTCTTTCGCATTGTTTTATTCTTCCCTTCCATGCGGCTCAACACTTCTTCTCGTTCCCTTCGATTCGCTTCAAATCAAATTGAGAATAGGGACCGCACGCTAGGTCGAAGCTCAACTTTACTGGAAACTTTACACTTATTTTCTTGCGCTCACTGATTACCATTATACGGACGCATAAGCCAATAATGGTATTGGATTGCTTCCAATCGCTGTGGCCTAATTGCATTATATAGTGGCTCTGGCATACAAGTTGAATCTAATTTCGGGTTATTATGTGGCTTCAATTGAATATGTATGTAGTTCTCTACAACAAATTACAAAATTAATTATATATAATGAAGTTAGTATTAGAGCACACGAGTTAAATGGTTTTATATTTTATTTATAGAACATAATTTTCAGTATTTATATATAAGGCAGAAAGGTCAGTAGTAATTTTTGCAATAAATATAATTAATATATATTTTTGTTTGATATAAGTTACACCTTGATTAACGAAGAGAAAGTGCATTTATCAACAAGAACCTATAAGTACGTAATCAAAATCAATATACCTGTGCACATAAATTGTCTTATACATCTAGGCAATACGTTTTACTATTTGCTATTCGGGTTGCCCTCTATACGAGCGTTCGATAATTCTTTAACCCATTATTCATCATTAAGGACAGACTGCAACGAGAGAAAATCGCTACCTACAAATCGTATAGCCAAATCATTTATTACCGGTTTTTTCTAAATTGCTGACCAGTAAATTACGATAAACTTCTCAATAGCACCAATTGATGAGAAACGTTTCTTTAAATAAAAGAGCAAATTGTTCTGTCTCACTTATACAATGTAACAAAACTTACATTTTGTGTGTAAGCTCCTATATCGTTGTAGAACGATATAATATATTCTAATTTATAAGTTTTTAAATGTGTGTTTTATTAGGTATGATTATATATTATCAATTTATTTTATTTTTGTAAGGTTTGTAAAATTATCGAGATTTTCTTTTACCGGTAAATTTTATGTAAAAACTCGTGTAACTGTTATTATTTTTAATTATAAATAACAGTACAACGACTTATGGGTAATTAACAATATCCTATTAAGTTTTTATGAAATTCTTCGAGATAATTAAACATAAAAATTGTTATGTTAGAGAATTAAAATTTGCAATACCAACAGCTACGATTTTAATCTTTTGTCACATCAGTGGTGCGCTGGAAATGTTATTTATTTTTATGTTTACCGTTAATTACTGAATTTACCGGTATTTTCGGTAATCATATTGGCTCGTAAAACCGTAATAACCGTTTATTAGAATCTATAATAGTGTACATTTTCTAATGAAACTTACTTCCTCCTTACTCAATTATATTTGCAATTGCATATAGAAAAACCAATTAACAAAGAACTATTAATTTACAAATAAAAAAACAAAAAAAGAACTATAAAAAAATCATTCAAACTGACAATTAACAATAAATAAATACGAAATAACTATAATATATTATGTTTTATTAATATTGTTAATATAGAAGACCAGACTATTATACTTATTCACTGTAAGGTGGTTATAAGTTCGAATATAACGAAGTAACAAACACGTTTTTTTTTATAGTTACTAGTTATTATTTTTAATTTGTATTCATTTTTTCATGCTTTGTGGATGGTTGGTCCAAAGTTATCAAGTTTATCTGTAATAAGAATATTTATAATGCAAAGCTTTTAAAATTGAAAATTTCACCAAAAATCTTCCGATTGTTGAAGAAGTGGATGAAGTAGTTTTCGAAGTTTTCATCGTTTGCTTGATTTGAATCGACATAGTGTGGAAATATCGATAATCTGTTGGTATATAGTCCGGAGAATGTAGAATGTAGAACCACTTATATGAGATGATTCGGAGCCTCCTTGAGGTTTTTGTAGTGTGCACTTGACCACGTCGATCGGCCCTTTTCTGTCGAATTTCTAGGTTCTTGCGGTGAAGTTGGACAAGATAGCGTTCTTTATAGACATACTTGTTCTTTTTCAGCAGTTTCTTGTAGATCACACCTTTACAGTCTCACCAGAGGCATATCATTGTCACCTTCGGATGACGATTTTGCTTGGCTCAGCTTCGGTGTAACTCCTTGTACCATACACTCTTTTCATACTTTTTTCAATCCCGTAGACAATTTGGTATAAAAATCATCAATTTTATATCACGATTATTGGCGAAATAAAGCAGTTGAGGAAAAAATGAATCAGATGGGTGTGTAGAGCCAGAAAAAATACTTGATACTTTACTTAACAAAACACAAAATTTCGGAAAAAAATATAAATGGGAGAACTTATACCACATTATATAAAGTAACATTCATTACAAACTATAATAATTAACAAGAATATCATCAAAAAATTTAAGAATTACTAATTTTTGTAATCAAAATCAAACGAATATTAATATCTTGTTTGTTTTTTCTTGCGTCATTATAGCTTGAGAACTCTTTATTGGAAGTAACATTAAAAAAGGTATCGATTCTTATTCACCCATACCTCGCTATACGGACGCTCTTTATATGACATTTCGCTATAACGACCCTTTTCAATTAAGGTACGTTTTCGATTTACGGCCTAAAATGTTTCGCTATAACGGCAAAAAAACTTTTTACATGTTGCCAATCTTGCGCAAGCGCAATAATTAATTCCTTATACGGCTTTTCGCTTTGCAGCCAAGTTTCGAGGAAATATAGATAATCATTTCTCACTAAGTAGCCTATATAGAATTTTTATCCGATATTTCAATACCTATAAATATATTTTCTAAAGATGTAAAAGATGAAAGAAAATTGCACGAATAAAAACTAAGTATCGAATTCAAAATTTGCTACGTCTTATAAATACTCCTCAGAGACTAAATTCTTGAGGACATCAATAAATATGTAGAGTATATATATACAATTCGACCGGAAATACCAGCCCACTCAGCTCATCAATAATGTTTTGCAGCTAAGCTTCTCCCCCAGGCGAGGATCTTTTCACGCCCGAAAAGGAAACGGATACGACTTCATTTCTGCCGCGGCCTGCCCTACCCTTCCACCTACCCTCGCCACCCACCATTTACCTCATTCACATTCCGTAATCCAATATTTACTGCCTCGCCCCAAAAACGACATGCACGAATATTAAATAAATATTCAATTTCGCGATGGCTTCGTTGTAAGAAGGAAAAAAAAACAAATACAGTTCAGCAAAAGGAAACGTTCAATTTTCGTCTAATACCTTTTCGTCTTCAAATTCACTTCAATTCGTGACGCTTTGCTGCAGAAACGAATTGCAATTCTGTAATTACATTTACAATCCATCTCCTTACATTCTATACATCTTAGATTTCTCTTTAAATCGTAATTATAAAATTTTGCAATACCTAGGCATAATGCGGCCTCGATTAGTTCGGATTCATATAATACATAATACAAAATAAATTCTTAAAAATTAGTATACAACAGTAATTTAATAATTATATTTTGGGCGAAGAAAATGAAGTCAATTAATCAACAATTACAAAGAATAAACGCAGACAATGAAGATAAAAAAATATAAAGAGGTTATAGAGTATAGATCTATCTGTTCTAATTAATACTTATTATTATTATTAATCACATTTATTGAAAAAGTTTGAAGTCCTCGATTAGTCCGGTTTCCACAAGGATTTTGGTGATATTACTCGCACTTATCAAGATATGGAAATGTTCAACTATTTAATGCATAATTTCAAAATCAAACTTTTTTTTTGCTGAAATTAAAAGTTAATTACCGTTCATTTGTGATGTGTTTTCAAACGTATTCCATATACAAATTATTTTGTAATTGATTTTCAATTACTCCTGGTTTATAATATATTTAGTTTTTATATTTTTAAAGATTTTTTGTTAGAACCACCATATTAATCATATCCACAATTATGTTGTATGTCTAAAATATATAATAAAGAAATTCATAATTTTAGTATTTTTGATCTTCAGAAATTTCTACTTTTATTTGGTTTAATTTTCATGTTCGTTTAATATTTCTTTACAATATGTACATGTTACTTAACAAAATGTACAAATTGTGTCACTGGGCGGAAAGACTTAGGTCGATAGTCCGTTGATCGCATTTATATATTTTTTATAATTTTCAGATTGAAATTTTGTAGAAGATACTATTAATATTCTTGTAAATGAGTCATTTCGGAGCTTTCCACTCTCCTGAGCGTAGTAAAACGTATTAAATATAAATGCGAAATATGCAAGGAAATTAAAAAGGAAATTAGAAATTTAAAAGCAGCCGGTAAAAGAAGTATTTTGCGGAAATTGTAAAGCAGTTCGCGAATATTAAAAACAACTACTTCGAGACCGTGTTTTATGACAAACGTTGATTACTCCCATATTCTTTCTTTATTTATCTTTTATTAGGAAAGTAAGTGAAATGGAAGAAAAACTCCCATAATAAATTAATTAAGCCGGTAGTTTCATCAGTTTTGTTTAATATTAAGCATTATTATTCATATCTGAGTGTGCAGCGTATAAAAAAGTTAATTTCCCTATAAACTGTGGACGCTGGAGTACATCATAAAAATAATTAAAATCTTTCGTATTAATACGTTTTTATTACATTCCTATTTTATAATATATGAATTTACACTTGACGTTAAATTTACTACTAATTTATTTCGATTATAAAATTTTGTATTTTTTTTTGTAAATAGTAATTCTTGCATAAAGCACACTAGTTGTTTGAGGTCAAAGTATTCAAATTAATAATACAGTGAATACAAATATTTGTTTTTAGAAAATAAGTAATGTATTTATTAGATAGTTATTATTAACGCAAATTTGGTCTAAAGCTCTATCCACCTTCGTCTCTTTCAATTAATATTTAATAATATTTAATCTTATACATGGGATCCGTATCCTTTCTTCAATTAATATTATGTTTATATTTCTTCATTGTAAACATTATATATACTGGCCATTAATTACATTAGTTCATCAACTATAAGCATAATACGTTTCAACGTTCCGTATTTCGGAGATGCATTACATTAACATGATATTTCTCATTCATTAAACCACGCTGAATCAAACTTGTTTATAGGATACACGTAATATTTTAGACCGAAAGATTAATTTCTCATACATTGGTATACTAATTGAGTTATCAAAAGTAACTATTAATGTTAAAGCTTTTAGGAGTATTAAAATATCAGATTTTGTTATATACCATGTATAATAAGTAAATATTTATTAACAAAATTTCGGAAGCGTAAAGTTGTAAAAATCGAGTTTTTAATGTAATTTTATATTAGTGTTTAAACAACAATCATCCATTACAGCACTATTCAAGATAGGCACTCTTCATATTCATATTAAATAATAAATTATTATCGTAATATATACATTGGTAACGGTTTACAAATGTTCATTTTATATCAATGTAAAAGTAACTTTGACGTTGGATATTTTCAGTTTATACTTTTATTTTTGTTTATTTCATAATCAATTTATTTTGTCATATTTTATTTGCAAACTATTCGCCAGAACATTTAGCAAATCTGTTTGTGTTAGGAATTTTATACTTAGTGGAAATTCCTTGGCGATGAAACGCGTCAGTCTCCATTGTCCAATATGTTGGTCTCAAGGGCGCTGTCATTGTGATCAAGTCTGTCTGTATACTTCTCAGATATGTATTTGGCAACCTCTTACACTTGCGTAATTCTAAGATTATTGTGGAGTCTTCGATTTGTGTATAAAATATATAAAATTGGACCCAGGACACTGCCTTGTGGAACGCCCGATTCGATGGGGCTTAGCTTGGTTTGCAATTCCTCCAATTTGATAAAATACGTTCTGTCCTTCAGCTATGATTTCAAAACTGTTCTATAGCGCCGTGTTCTTTATAAAATCCAAACTGGAGGTCCGGTATATGTCCCTTTTCATATAGTATATGTTGAAATATCTTTCATACAGTTTAGACAGTAGTGGTAGCAAACTTATTGGTCTATAAGATGTGGGTTCTTCTAGGTGTTTTCCTAGTTATGGAATCATTATGATTATGTTAAAAACATTGGTCGAAAATGTTTGATTTTGCTATCCACGTTTTTGCTCATACTCCATTTGATTTTCTTATGGGAGGAATGCGTATTTCTGGCTGTTGGAGCTTATTTGTTTGCTTCCATAGTGAAAAAAATGAGTGTAATATTTCATGTTTTAGTCATCTATATAATCAAAATCTTATTAAGGTTGTACACTAATATTTGTAAGACTATTTGAATTTGATGAAAGTTATATTTAACTTAAAAATAAATATTTCTTACTTATGCTATACATATACATTGTGCAAATTAGCAAAACTATTGCAAATGTCAATATTTTCTGGAGATGCATTTCACTTTATTGATTTTATATGTAGTTGGCGGATTATCCATTAAGTTCGCATGACATTTTCAAATGATTTTCTAAATCAGACGAAAAGTGCGGCAATAATATTATTATTATTTTTTTCTAAACATTATGTTTTTGCGGGCCCTTGAGTATAATTTGTATAATATTAAGGATAAAATATTCTATATACAAATTTAATTGTAAACTATTTAAAAATGAAATAGTTTAAAAGCTTTTAAATTTTATTCTATTTACATGTTGCATTATTTATTTGCTTTCTCTTCTTTCGTTATACGGATCCTCCTAAATTTATTTTTTTGTTTTCCTGCACAACATTTATCTCCTTTTTTGCGGTGAATCTGTCTCTCCCTTCTCACATGAGTCCATTATTTTCAGTCTATCTACTCACTCGTAAGTAACCATCTCATAAGAAGTGGGAACATCACGTATAATGGATCCCACCAAATTGTCTGTCGGAATAACTGGACATCTACATACGTTCCATACGTTGAATCACGTCGGTATATTTGATACTAATCATGCACTATATTCTACAAGCTGCACGTAATTTGCATTATTGCAAGTAATGTGTAATTTTATAAAAACGAGTTATCATTTCTTGTAAATTTATACGTAGGATTTTGAATAAGTATTTTCCATAACTGTTAATTATATTTATCGGAAACGAATGAAAATGAAATTTAAAATAAATAATTTATTCGTGAATAGCACGCATGGTGACAAGTGCTAAACTAATTGATAATGAAAAGCTAATGAGTCTCTTTTAAAGAACACAGCCTAGAATTTCTCATCCGAATGAATGATTTCATAACACACATTCTCCAAACGATGGTTGACTTTGTTCTCTTGTTTGCCTCTCACACACAAATTATCAAATCCACCTGAATATCTACTAATCTACCTATCCTTAACACGTGTGAAAAAACATAAAAATGTATTCATTTATATATTGGTATTTCTCTCTGACATATTTGTTTATAATAACATGACACTAACGAAATTGGCAGTTTTGTGTTTACAGATTAATTCGTAATCCTCTCTATAAAATAGATTCATTGATATGTCTGACAGATATTTATGTATCATTGTTTGATTATTGTACTGTAGTTATAAATTTAAAATTATAGTGTATTCTGGATTCCGTTATATAAAAAATAAAAAACACAATAATTTCGGATCTCGAACTTTGGTTTTCATATCTGAATCCAGATTGAACTTTAATAATCAGCTACATGAGTTGTACTATGAAAGTTAAAGTAAGTTATCCCTATCCTACCTAACAACTTATTTCCTTAATTAACTCTTCTTCATACATATAAAGTGAAGTATTTTTTCAATCTAATACAGTATTTTATGATATACATACAAACTAATATGTACAAAGACCTATTGTCTTCAGACCTTTCGAAAAATTTTAGTTACTTCACAAGAATACTAATGACATAATGGTTTCGCTTTTCGAACAATCATATTTCCTGTATTTAAATATATATTGATAAATTATGTATATTACTATACAACTCAATCTTAGATATTTTCTTTTATTCTGTTTTCAACAAAATCGTCATAAGAAGAGAAGATGTTTCACCGGCTTTCACCGGTATATTGAAATTTCTTGAAAATCTTATTGCTATTGCATTAATTAGGTCAATAAGTAGCAAACATTTCATATTTTGATACAAAAGGAGATATATTTGCTAAAAATTGGAAGCAATATTTATAACTGCAACAATTTTATATTACTACAAAATAGAAAATTATAAGTAGCATAAATATTGAGGTTCTTAGAAGATACAGAATAGTGACAAAACACAGTGCAAGCAAAAACTCAAACCTAATTTTTACAAATCCTTATTGTTAATAATCATAATGTAATTAATATTAATCATGCATATACAATTAATATAAATTGTTATTCACTTATCTGTTCATACTTGTTCTTATTTTTCCAGTAACCTGATAAACATGATTTAAGTAAAGACTTGTGGCCAATAAACGTAATAAAATTTAAAAAAATATCAACCATAACCAACTGCCATAGACCACGTGTTCTGTTTTTTCACGTTTCTGCTATTTTTTTCATGTTCTCATTTATCCGGTTACCAAATATTTTGTTATATTTATTTAAGAAATTAAATAAAAGAAAGTACATTATTTGCGGAGTACATGTACAATAATTTCTTCTCACAATTATCTAATA
>JAFMTC010001864.1:14480-35193 GCA_018845635.1 Nicrophorus orbicollis | reverse complement strand
TAAAAAAAATAATTCGCTTCATCTTTATTTACGAAATATGGTTATGGAATATTAATGGGTTGTAAATTAATTTAAATACTGAGCAGATTAATAAAAAATATATTGTACATTTTTAAAATTATTACATATGTATTATATTATTTAAATCATCTGATGTCGATTGAAAAATTTGCGTCAAAATACTTTCATTTCAGTCGATCCAAAGTATAATTAGGTTCATGTCATGTCATAAGTTCATGTCTTCATTTTTTTATACATTTCATTAAATTTAACACGGCATTATATATAATTATACAATTTTGTTATGAGTTCATCAGCCTTTATTCCGCATTTTTAGTACTTCTTCATAAATGGATATGATTATATATTTATTGTAGCTTTTACAATGATTGACAGTCAGTAAAAGTAGGAATTGTTATTCATTAACAAATGGACTGTTGGTTTTAGTGAAGTAATTATTTCATAAATGTAATAACTTTCGATTTAATGCAGTAGTACGCACGGCGAGAAGTGCTAATTAATAAAATAAAAATGTAAAACTGATATATAAAGAATGAATTCATTCATGTAAAATTATTCGGTCGATGACATCGATTCAGCCAGAATTATCAACATCCTGTCGCGTCAAGAAAGTGTCCTAGATGGTGAATAATTCAAAAATGATGTTGGGTTAGGATGACGGAAATCATTCATGCTGTTTAACATTCACGTGCTTGAATGAAATATTTATGTTGATTGAATTGAAAACGATAATTATAAATGTTTTTTTTATTCAATAAGCGGATTACATTATTGTAAATATATTTCATTTCAATTAAATCTTATCACATTTTTCTATCTTGGCATGAATAATGCACGACATCGCCATTTGTGTAACGCACGAGTGCACTGAAAGAAAGAAAATAAATTTAAAAGATTTTTTTTAATAAAAAATGTATGCATTTTATATACCTTTGATTGGAAAACCGCTTTTTGCAGACGGGACAGATATTTAAATCTGTAATTAATGTGCTCTGACTTTCCAAGCGCAATCGCAATTCTCTGCATTGCAAGTGCTCTGCGTACAAAAGACCCTTCAATAATTGCATTCTTCTGCGTTCCTTTATTGATTCGTGTAAAGCTATTTGCAGAAATCGCGAAATTTTTGAGACGCATAAGTTATCCGGTAAGATACTTAAACAATTTAAGGAATTCACTCTAAATGCGTAGGTTTCGAGAAGCTGTAAAGCTGTCTCAACATCAGGTTGTGCCGTTTTCGGGGACAACTTAACATCGGGTAGATCCGACGTTAAACTGTTTGGATCTAATAACAGTTTTATAAGAGAAACATATACCTGAAAGAAATATGAAAAACTCCAATAAATAATTATGTTACTTTGATTGCATACTCAACACATACATTTTCGGAACCAGGTACTTTGTTCTCATACAGTGTATTGCAATAATTTACGGCCTTGTCTACATCTCCCATCGCTCTAACGTAGATTACAAGAACTTGTTCATGTTGACCAATTTTCCCAAGAATAATTGCTCTTTCGTCCAGCAAACTCTCGGCGGGGAAATGAACCAAAACCACGTCTGGTTTGTAATATTTTGAGTTGACTAGAAACTCTAATAACTTCTTTTTTGCGATACCTGCACCTGGGTCATTCGACATAGACGTTTCTCGATATTTATGTATAAGAGCATTATGGAAAAGTGGATTCGAGTCTGCCCATGTATGCACAACATATTCCAAATATGGTATAACTAAGTTTGGATGAGATCTTAACAGGTAATCCAAAACGCGTGGCCTTGGTAGGTTTTCAACTTCTGAGAGATCATCAGTGAATATCTACAAGAAAAACAAAAAGTAATCAACAATGATAAAAAGTAAATAAATATGCCCAGTACCTTTAACGCTTCATCTGGAAAACCAGCAAGCACCCAATCTGCAAATTCTAAGATAAGACCTATATGTTTTGTACCTAAACGTTGCAAATATTTCACTGTTTTCTCGACGTTCCCTTTACTTTGTAATAATTCCAAGGCACGCCTGTGCTGATTCTTAGTTTCATACAAAATGATAAGTTCATTGTCTTTGTTGTATTTTTTCAAAGTTTTCTCTGCTTCCGCCAAGTGGCAATGGTTTGATCTCAATAATGGTGCTACGAGAGCATCATTTGTACGAATGTAACATTTTAATAGAGTTGTATCAATAATTTGCAAAAACTGTTGATTTGCCTTGTCACCTTGATCGTTTACATTTGCATTTTTATTTTCCGCTTTCTTCTAAAATTATTGATTTATTTTCAAGTCTAGAAGCTTCAATAAATAATATACGTATATACTTTATCTTTTTTTTGTTCTTGCACGTGGTACTGTAAACGAACATCGGTTAAATATTCTACTAATGCTTGAATTCCATCTTCCCATTCGCGTTCGGTGAATGTAGAATCATTATTTTCAATCTGGTTTGGAAGTAAGTCGGGGAACAATCTAATCACGTCGGACGGATTTGTACGCAATTTTATAAATTCTTTCATACTTTCACGAAAACGCTTCTTAGAGAATAGATTGTATGCTAATAGCGTTTGAATGTGATTAATAATTTCAGTTTTTTCCTCTTGAGTTTCATCGTAAATTGCCTTCAAAAAATATATAATTTAACATAAAATCATATATCAACATTACAACTACCGTTAGTTTTAGTGCCAATTTAAACTGCTTATTTTCCAACAGAGCTTTTCTTTGCGTTGGTATATCCACCGCTTGTAAAACCCAAACCTGACTTATAGAAGCAGCGTACAGCAGTCCCTGTTTCGATTTGCAAATAAACCTTACTTTCGGCAAATCACCTATAGTTTGTATTAAACCATCATCAAAAGTTTGAACGTCTATAGAATCTGAGAGGAGAGCCAAAAAGTACGGTTTATCCCATATTATAGAGATTGGCACTTCGGACCATTTTATCAATTTGGTAATTTCTGCATCCCCCTGGTCGTTAACCAAAACCGTTTGATCCTCTCTAAGCAGCGCAAAAGTAGTTTCCGAATATTTGACTATACACGGGTCCGTCGATTTGTTACTGCTAGTCGGAAACAATGGCTTAGGTTTTCCATTTAACTGTAATGTAAATACTGTAGTTACACATATGCAACTAAAATGTATACCAAATTTTATTAACTTACTTCATAGCAAACATATTCTCCTTTATATCCAACGCATACAGTTCCTTGGCACCATCCAACAGTTTTAGGAACTTCAATTAAATTAATGTCATCATGCAACTTTGTAAATGTTAGTTTCGTTGAATCCCAAAAATAAAGTTGCAATTTTCTCTTGACAACAATGCAAATGTTGTATGATTTTGTTGAAACACCATGCTAAAAATCACAACTGTTCAATAAATAAGATAAGTTTGAAATATTTTTATTCAACAACAATACGCCACTTACAACAATATCAACTATAAAAAATGTTGCTCCTCTTGTCTTAGATAAAACTTCTATAATTGGAAAGTTAAAAGCAGAAATATTGTGCACTTGTATAATACTATCTAAAACAAAAATCTTTATATTTAATCTGTATTACATGCAGGGTGCGACAGACATAACTCCCACATTTCAATGGAGGATTGAAACTTTCTATTTCCCAAATGTAGATATAATACTTTATTTTTTAATATACATATATATGCATTTGGAGTAGTTCTGTTCCTTTCTAGAATAAATGGCCTTCTTTAGTTAAGTACTCCCACAAGAAAAGACTTAAATACGGCGAGCGCGGTGACGCTGGCGACGTTTTGTATGAGCCGAAACTCCATCCTATTAAAACCAGAAATCCTCTAGGTTGTATTATTCTAAATACTCTTAAAATTTCAGGCGCTGAACATGTTACAGAATCAATTGGAATTCACATCTGCGATTCCACCCACTTGAAAATACTTACAATACTATAGGTCCAATGACGCCTATAAACGACACAATACACCAAATTGATTTGAGAAGAGATCGTTTGGGGGTTTCAGCCATCCAGTAATAAAAATGTAGTTTATTCACTCTGCTAGAAAGGTGGAAATGGCCGTCAAGGCCACCATTTGGACATTATCATTAAAAAAAACTATTCTATATCTTCATTTGGGAAATTAAAGTTCTTTTCTGAATCTTCCACTCTGGAAAGAGAGGAAATTAAAATTTTAGGTGATACCTTGAACCATTTTTATTCAACCCCACTTTATAATATGGGAGTTATTTCTGTTGCACCCAAATAAATATATAATCAGGCGACTTCATAAAACAATTTAAAATTAATACAAGCAGTAAAAGACTTAAACAATTCAATGTAACTGTTGACATTTCTTTTCTTTTATTATCATTATTCATTTATTTTGTTTGTTTATTTGTGATTGATATAATAAATATTAATATATTTTCAAATAAATTACTATATTATGTACATACCTGTTAGAGAAATCAAAATATTATATTCAGTGATAACTTCCAACTGCAGAATGGGTTTTTTACTAAATGTTTTATTGTATCTCATTAATTGAATATCAATTTTATCATCTACAGTATTGACAATGTTGTACATAAGCAAATGTCCTTGCCTTGTCCCAACCAATAAGTTATCATCTAATAAAAAGTATTAATTATGGCAATTACGTAGATGTTGTATTGATTACACTTACTATAAGAGGTGATACATTCAATTTGACCATTGTGTTTTAACAGAGATGTTGCTTTATATGATTCATGCATATTGTAAACGATGATATCAAATATCACCTTAATTCACTGAGCATATAATTGTAATAATACACAGTATAAACACTATTGGACTGTCAAAAACGAACCTTAAGAAAATTTTTACTTCAATTGTAGAATAGCTGTCATTCTGTCATTTATGTTTTCATTTGACAGTGCGTGAACTGGTGGGAAACAACTAGCCGAAGATAGTTAATTCCAATAATTTTAAATGGTGTTAATAAGTTTCTGCAATAGATTTATAATATATTGTATCAAAAGAAAAACGTTAATCTAAGGTGATGTATTAAAATCGGCGAAAACATTGTGAACAGCTTCTAAATTTTCTTTTATTCTAATTAACAGTGTTGCCAAAACAACAAAGGTTCTGCATAACAAATTGATGCCATACGTTTATCTTGTTTTGTTGTGTATATACAATACATGAATGCAAAAGCAGCGTAATCGATGTAATCTTAATAATAAGATTTAAATGGTTCGAGCGTATTAAACAGACTTTAAGCACGGGCGTGTTTTCCATAAAATATTGGTTTGTTTATAAGATGGATGGCGATGGCGTTGACGATTCCAGCAACTTAAATCTAACCTCTAGTATGGGCAGTGTATTGACTAATAATAAAAACAAAGAATCGGTTTCAACATCTTCAGGATCTTGTTCATCTGATAGTACATCCAACAAAGGTATGTTAATTAGATTTTCTCATGTATACACATATATATTTATATGCATGAATAATATAATTGTGTATATAAGTGTATATTCAATAATTATCATAATATATAAGTTTTATGTATGTGGTACAAATATTGAATGGAATCATATTTTCAACTCGATTTTTATTATATTTCATTTCAGTGGCATCAAATGTATCCAAGAAGAATATAAAATCTGATGTAGATAATGAGGCTGATTTATTTGCAAACGAATGTAATATTTCAGATGTTTCGGTTGAAAAGATTACTGAGAATGTTGATGATATTGTGTCTGATTTAGAAAGCCTATTAGGTGGCCCAACAGATTTTTCGACTCTTGGTAAGAATGAAATTAAACCTACAAAGATTGACAAAATCAATGTAAACACAGCGCTTTACTTTGGAAGTAGCATACTTTTGAATCCGAAAAGTATTTCAAAGATTCAACAAAAAGATATTGAAAAATCTGAAAATGTGTATAAGAAAAATGATGCTGATGATATAGTAAGACCTGAAACAAATATCAATGAAGTACCATCTATCTCATTGCCTTGCAATGAAGTTCCAGAAGCCGAAAACTTAATTGAAGATAATGATATGCCAGTAAAGTCTGCACCAGAAGAAAAAATGGTAGTTGAAGAAATACATATACCTGAAACTAAAGAGATCTGCATAGAAAAGGATGACAATTTGGAAGTGAAATGCTCATCTAGTGATATGGTTCATCAAACAGAATATGATAATGTGGAGGAGAATATTCAATCAAGTGAAATTAAAGATACTAATTGTGACGCGTTTCTATCTATTGAAAATATACAAAATGTGTCCACAATTGAATCAGAATCAGTACTTAATTTGGATAAAAATGAAATATCTACCAAACAAGCAGATTACTCTGATCAGTTGCAAGTAAAAAATAGTGAATCTGAAACTTTAGAGAACATTATTGAAAAAAATAAAAGTTTATCATCTGATTTGATTACTACAACAATTGTTACAACAACTTCAACAGACAATTTTAATGAAAATATGGATACTATTGAAAATATTGAATTACCTGAATTGACTAAAAATATTGAACAAGAAAATATTGATAAATCAAATTCTAGGGAACCAGTATTAGTTGATCAAAACATAGATGAAAAATGTTCATCCAGTGAAAATCAAGATTCAATTATACAAGATGATCTTTTAACAAGTAATTTAAAATCATCATCATCTGATAAAGATCAAATGACATTGATTAAAGAATCCACAAACTCAGAATCCAAAGAAGTTAATTTGGATAAAATTAAAATATCTACTGCTAAAATTGTTGGTGGCAATTGTGAGGAAACTATGATTCTAAATGATTGTACTCAATCTTTTGATATGAATAGTGATGAAACTGATGAAAAATGCAATGTAGCATATGAAACAATGCAAACTAATACACCAACATCAGATAATGTATGTGAAGTGATCCAATCAAATGTGTTAGTACATAATGAAAAAATTACAGCTTTTTCAACGTCGCCAGAAGAAATATCAAATAATGACAATTCATCTTCAGCAAAGACTGAAGATGAAGAAGAAAAATATCAATTGCAACAGAAAAATAACAATGCAGATAATGCAACTGAAAGTGAAATTTGTAATGAATTACAAGTAAACAAAATACAAAGTAGTGAGATAATCAATTCTGTAATTGACATTCAACCTGTGGAATCAACTACAATGGTGTATGAAGAGTCATTGAATATAAAAACTACTGATTCTAAAGCGGCTGAAATATTGAATGACAGCCAGCGTTATAATAATGATAATTTGGAATGTAATAACACACTAATATCTGAAGCAACCAGTGAAAATGAAGTAGCTGATGACAATGTACAAATGGAAGTAGAAATGATAGATCAAGATCAAAAAGTGAAGGAAAATATTGAAAATAAATATTCACCTCTTGAAATTGAATCATTTCAGTCCGTAAATTGTGAAAATATGGAAGAACCGTTGGAATCAATGGAAGGAATCAATAATCTTGCAGAAGATGATAGAAATAAATCATTTGATGAAGTACAGACTGTTAAAGCATCAATTTCATCTAACGAGGAATCTGAGATTGAAAATATGCATTCACAGGAAACTGAAATTAGCATGGAAATAGAAAATGATGTTCAAGTAAGTTTGTTAGAAAAATCAACAGAATGTTCTAACATATTAACAGTACTGAATAAATCATCAGATGATAGTATGCTCACAACAAATGCAAGTACAAATGTTGAAAAGATCACAGAAATGTCACAATTAAAAGAAATTACAGACCAAGAGATTGCGAATAAGGAAGTTATCTCTAGCGAAGTGTTATCAAGAAATCAAATAATTGACGAAATTAAGGCAGAGTCACCTAGTAGTAATGATAAACAAATTTCTTCAGATCTTGATACCGAGATGAACGAGATTGTTAATGATATATCTACAAAAGAAGAAATCAATGATGCAGCATTACAATTTAAACCAGAATGTGCTCAAATAAATGATTCAGTTAATATGTTAATAGAATCAGAGTCAGACAAAACTATTTTGGATAAAACTGAAATAATATCAGAAGAAGAGAAAAACCACGAAAAAATCTTACTCAACATAGAGACAGAGCAAGTTCTTCCTATTTCAGAGAATATTGAAATAGCAACTGTCAATTCTGGTAATGAAATAACTAAATATGTAGCTGAACCAGAATTACATAAAACTAATTTAGATGATATTAATACATTAGAAAATTATAACAGTAACGAAACTAATGAAGAGAATAATGTTCAATATCATAAAAATGAAATGGAAGGTATCTGTGAAGAGAATAATAAACCACTATCTGATAATATATTAAATACTGCAAGTACCGTAACGGACAATAACGTATTTGAAACGTGTCCTGTGGGAAACGAGGATACACAAATGATACAAATAGATATCAGTAAGGAATTGGAAAGTGGCGAAAGTCATATTATTGCAGACGTACAGCATATGGATAATGATTCTAATAAAAAATATTCTGTGGCAGAAACTAATATTTCAACAGAAAGTAAAATAGTATCTCCATCAAGCGAAAAGGGAGAATTTAATGGAGATCTGGAAGAAACGGTACAATCTATGCATGTTAGTAAAGAAGTAGATCTGGACAACTCTGCAGAAGGCGAACTTCCCAAATCTTCAATCGCGCCAGAAATAGAAAATCTAACTTTGGACACAAAACAAATATCGAATACAAAGTCAGTTAATCCATGTGATGAAGAATATCAAAAACGTGATATTTATTCCGAAAATAATGTATTTAAAGTTGAAGAAAAATCGGAAATATTTGATAATTCAAATTCTGATAATATAACTTCAACCTCAGGATTAATTAACTCATGTTTAGATGTAAATATATCAGATATATCTGAACCTAAAAATGAAATTGAAGCAGCTCTAAAGGTAAATGAAATACAAGAAGTTGAAATTGTTCAAAAAGACAATAGTTCTAGCAAAGTGGTGTGCATGAAGCAAAGTGAAGAATTTGAACAGTATATTAATGTTACTTGTGAAAATGAGAAACTTCATTCCGCAATTGATGATCAAGTAGAAGAGAAAGTATTTGAATTTTCAAGTGATAAGGAAGAAAGTAATAGCGATGTGGAAGAATCTGAAAATATGTTACATGGCCAAACATCAATGTGTTTAACTGAACCAGAAATGAAACATATAAATATGGATAAAATCGACGCAGTTCCCACAAAATCAGAAAATAATGATAATGAGGAATATATCAAAGAAAGTAATTATTCTCAAGACGATGAACTGTTGAAGGCGGCTCTTGAAGCTTCACACGAAGAGGAGAAACCCACTTCTAAGGAAGATCGTCCCATTGCAGAAGTTATTGACAAAGAAATCGTAAAATCCTCATCAATATCGGAAGAAATTGAAGAACGCAATAAGCAGGAAGAAAATGTTTTAATTCAGGCAGCTGCGGATGCAGAAAATAACCGATTAAATCATAATTACGAAAAACCGTTAAACATCGTCGTGGATCCTCCAATTGATGAAATTAGTATTGTGAAAGAAGTTGAAAGTTTAAATAAAACAGAAACCGAAATCTATAATAAGCAAGGTGGTGAATACAGTTCTAAAATTTCGCAAAATTTAAAATTAACAATAACTAAAAATAAATCCGAGGAAAAATCAATTTTAAAAATATTTGACCCCAAGGAAAGTGATACTAGTGTTGTGGAAATTTCACCTTCAGAATCAGACAGTGAAGAAACTCCCATTCCAAAGTTTTTAATTAAGCAACCTCAAAAAATGATGTCGCCTTTGAAAATCACGATCAAGCCGGTAATTAAACCCGAAGAGCAAACGCAAAAATCCAGTCCCAAATTGATTATTAAGCCTATAATTAAACCCGATGAAGAAGTAATAAGAGAGGAAAAGCTACACCACAGTCCCAAGATCACTATAAAACCTATACCCAAGCCCAATTCCGAAGAAATCGAGCGTTGTAATAGTCCAAAAATTACTATCAAGCCGATAATCAAACCAATTGAGACAAGTATGAGTCCGAAAATAAAGATAAAGCCAATCATCAAACCAGTAGATGATGCAAAAGAAGAAGTGGAGGAGCGAATTGTTTTGAAGATAACGAAAAACAATATATCACATACTGAAGTCAAAAAGGAGGAGAACGAGAAGCTTGCTAAAATTAAATTGAAGTTCTCGAAGGATAATCGACACGCACACATAGTGAATGAAAAGGATAAAGCAGGGGAAAAGTGTGTAAAACGTGTTATACAAGATGTACCAAATGAAATGCCCGAGGATGGTGTTAGCAGCAGCAAACGTCTTAAATTTGATGTATCAATTGAGGGGAGTGCGACTGTATCACACAGCGACGTAGACCACGACGAACATAAGGGAGACAATTTGGATAATGTTATACCGGTATTAGGAGCCGATACTGAGAATCAAGATTCAAATAGTTCACCGATACCAACGCCGAGAAAACGTGGTAGGCCACGAAAGAACCCATTGGTGGTGCGGGAGGAATTTAAAGATATTAAAGAAGAGGTAGTTCAAATTGAGGAAATACCAGAGAGCCCGTCTGGTCGGCCGAAACGTAGTTGTCGTGGTCCATCCGTAAGGACTACGTTGGGTATAAAACCAAGAAAAGCACGTGGTGCTGCACGAAGCAGGGGTAGAGGCAGAGGTGTGAGTACTCGTGGTCAAATTAAAAATGATAACGAAGCACAGGTGAATTACTTTGAATACTTTTAATTTTTTTTAACTCACGATTACAACAAATGAACAATATATTTTTTTAAATTTATATACATAAATATATATATTAATGTAATAAAATATACCTGTTGAATATTGTTAAATTTTCACATTGTTTTCAATTACTCTTTTTATCAATAATATATGATTATATTATTTAATTTAGTATTGTGATCTTATATTTTTAAGGCACATACATACAAACACACATATGTATATTTATGTGTGCGTGTTTGTGATATATATATATATAGTATAAAAATAAATGGATAAATAGACCGAGCAGACATGAGAACATATTTATAGAATCACATAGTGAACGCGAACTTTGTGTATGCCTGCTTTACAAAGATATATATATATTTTTAGATTTTCAATTTGCTTTAGTATTATGACAAAATGTATATAAAATTAAGTTTCACATTGAATTTTATACTACAATGTCGAAATTGAACTACTTACTAACGTTTTTATAATTTTAAATGCAGAAAGAAATAAGTGATTCTAAAATAAAATTATTAAAAGAAGCTGCTATAAGTGCCCGTGTTACGGAGTCACTTGACAATCAAGACGTGGAGATGAAAGAAATCCTAGAAATACCAACAGAAACAATAATCATAGAAGATTCCAATGAAGAAAAATTGGAAATTGAGAATAAAAGTATTATTACAAAATCAGCCGATGTTATGATATTCGAGGATGAAACAAGAATGAGTGCAGAGATTAATAGTCGGGCGCAAACGCCAGCTAAACAAGTGAGTTTTTCATTTTGATATAGTCTATAACCATTATTTACATATTTTTCATTTTATTGGCTTTTTGACCTGCGTCACATACATCTATATATTATTACAATGTTTGTTTATTTATATATAAAGTATGTTTCCATTTCTATTGTTCATTCATTACCATGTCATCATCCTATGTTAATATGATAATATATTAATGATAATTAAGTTTTGCATCTAATAAACAATACTCTATATTTAAGTGTCTTATATTTGTAAACTTAATTTTGAATAAACATGCATTGGGTGAGCGTCAAAGCTGCATTTGCAGTTAAACCAACTAACCCGTACTTTTCCCATATAAAACAATCGCACTAATAATGATAATCGAATTCGAGAAGCCCGAACTTCCTGAAACTATTCCTGCTGCAATTCGTACCTCCTGTTTCCGTTCTTCTTAACTGACATTAATAATTAAGTAGTTTAAATCAGAATTAGTATTTCGGAGAATTTCATGCAATTCTCATTATTATTTTAATTTAGGTGTCTATGGATGTAATTGAAGAGTCGCAAAGTTCAATTCAGAGCACCGCTACAACAGAAAGCACTAAAATAAGAAAAGGTACAAAAATGGAAATTGCGTTAGAACCAGAGGGCGCAATTATTTCAGCAGACCAATTGGCAGAATATTATTGGGGTGGTGGTGGTCCGTACATGCTTCAGGAACAAGTGGCTCAGTTTTTAGGCATTAAATCGTTCAAACGCAAATATCCAGGTAATTAGTTATAAATACAAAAATATGTAAAATTTTTACATCGCATTATTAATATTTCACTAGGAATTCAAAGGAGAACCGTGGACATGCAGGAGCGGGACTTTATACGTGAAAGCAGTTTAGCTTCAGAACACATGTGTGATTTAGGTCTTACTGCTGTTAATAGCGTAGATATTTTAGATATCATGTATTCTGATTTTCAAAACAAATATGAAGAATACTGCAAACATCAACGTGACAGGCAAACAAAAGACATAACCAATAAACAGAAGGCCCTAAGTTTAGCTGCAAGTCAAGAGAAAAACAAATTGGATATAATGCAGCAGGCTGTTGAATCGGCAGCGCAATGGAATTACAATTTCAATAAAAGCAGGAAAGAAGAACGCATCGCATGTATGGACCTGCAAACATATACCATAAACTATCCCAAAGGGCGGTTTAAGCAGATTAATAAACCTAAACTTGGCTATTATCCAATGGCCTTAGTTCCAGGACAATATACTGACTTCTATAAGGTATTTTGTAAACAATTTGACATATTTCGCAGTCTAATACAACACTTATCTCTGCAGACATTTACTCCTACGGAGTTGAATAATTTACCGCTGAACACTATGCTGTATCATGAGATCAACACCAACAATGAAGAGGATAGCCAATCGGATAACTCTGCTTCGGACTCAGATTCGAGTAGCTCTGGATCCGATAGTTCGGAAAGTGATTCTTCAGATGAAACGGATTGTAACATGTGTACCCCTCCATCTAATGCGAAAAAAGTTGTTACGTAATTTAATATTTATACTTTAAAAGAAGGTATGTAGAAGATCGTGGTGACATATTCGTATTTTTATTATCTTTTTGCTTTTAATTATTACGTTAACTTAAGTTTATATTTGGTGAGACTGGAATTGAATTTATTTTTACATTTTTTCATATGCCAATATTTACGCACATATTTTCTTTTAGTAATGACTATTAAGGAGTCAAATGTAATTATAAATTGCAATAGCATATTAATAATACAACGTTGTATATTTATTTAGTACATTAAATAAAATTATTTAAACACCATTTTCATAATAAAAGCAAAATGTAAATGTTATATTTAGCTTTCCCTGTTGTATGAAATTCCACTTATCTTATGTTGTTTTCAAAACAAAAACACTAAGTTTAAAATACATATTTTTCCAAACATCCTTTCTCATTATTCTATAAGTAATTGTATATCTATAAAATATGTTTGTTCAATTTATTACCACATTTAATTATATATTTTATAAGCATTCAAATATTGCACATAACACGTTACTTATTAAGTTATATATTAAAAGAAAACAGTATATTATACGAAATAACACTGATAAAATATTTGTAAAAAATTATATATCATTAAAATCTAATACATTTGCTTCTTCCTCGTCGTTGTTACTTCGTAACATAATCATATGGAAACTATTTTTTATATTATCGAATAATTTTGGTAAAACGCTTTCTTGTTGTTGCAGCATTTGCTTTATCATCTGTCGCTCTTTCGATATTTCGAATTTTGTCACAATACTCTCCAACTTGGGGAAATTTTGGGATGTTGCAAAGTCACGTAAACTTTTCTCCCGAACATAGATCAAAGGTCGAATTATTCTCAAATCAAATTTTCTACGAAAATAAATTTACAAATATTAAATGCTGTACTCTTTGAAAGATGGCAATACTTACTTGATATTGTAATGTGCTTTTAAAGTACTCAGTTTCCCATTATAAAAAATTGATATTAAAATATTTTCAACAAAATCATCCAAGTGTTGACCAATTGCTAGTACGTTGTAGCCGCCACTCTTTGCAGTTGCATATAATCTGCTACGTAATTCGTGATTACCAAAGCTGAAACATTTATCGCCGTTTTCGGAAGATGCTCCTAAAAATTAATGTACATTAATACAATTTCAAGTGGAAATGATTTAAGTGTATTTAATCTTACCTGTATCTTCGGTAATAGGACTATGGTCATCCAAGATGTAAGGTACACCTAAGCTTTTTAAGTGTGGTATTAAAATGCAAGGATCACAGCCATTTGATTCAGGATTCACAGATACTGCTCCTATAGAGAAGCTAATTCCCTTAGATGAGACGACATTTTGATAGTTCAATAATGTGTGCAGCAACGTCAACGAATCATGAGTTCCACTTATACAGACCATCACTCGGTCTCCGTTACGAATCATTTGAAATTTGTCTAAAGCATCGACACTGGGTTGCCAAATATTATCCGGAGGACAAGCCCAAGTACCTTTAACTTTTCTTGCAAAATTTACGTCAAGTTTATTTATTTGTATCTTTTCGTGGCTTTCTTGGAACAACAGATTTATTCCACTATCTTGGGAGTTCAAGCTTGTAATCGTATTAGAGGCAACAATGTTCTGTGAAGTCTTCTGATCTTTAGTATTCTTACTATTGATTTTATCAGTTTTGTTTTTATGCACATTCGTTTCCCCGCACACAACTGATGACATTTCCAAGAGGAACTTATCGGAATCATACTCTAACGTTGGACTACTTGAGTACATTTTTTTCTCCGGCGTAAAGTAAAAATCTACTGCACTAACTACATCTCTAATTTCAGACTTAACTTCATTTGCCATTTCTTTGGAAACCTTTTCCAGATATTGTGCTATCTCGTTCGCAGTATTGATACTATTTCGATCTGGTTCGTTACTTGACTGTTGCCTATCGTAACTTATTTCAAAATTATCTGTATTTTCCAATGCATCTTCCACTTTATTAATTACTTCTCGTATTTCTGACTTAATATTTGTAGCTAACTCTTTAGTTATTTCTGTTACGTAACTTTCAAGATCTGCAGGAGAACCGCGATCAGCATCTGTAAAGCTGCCGACTATATTCAAACTATGCGTCGGTGACATGGCTTCAGATTCGAAAGATAAAATATCATTGGCACTGCTACAACTGTAGTTCCTTTTGCGAGCGTTATTATCTCCAAGTCCAAGATTTAGTCGTGTTTGCGGACTTAGTACATTCGGTGTATTGACCAGTGTCGGCGTTCCTAAACTATAACACCTGTCTCGAAAAAATAGTGGTGACTGAGGAAGGGTAGTAAGTACTTGGGAACTTGCAGCTGTTTCAGCAACAGAGAAGTTGACTGGTGTGTGCGTTGCGTAATATAAGTTATCTTGTATTAAGTATGGAACTGGAGAAGAGCAAGATAGTAATCTGTGGTCATCTATAGACGGTAAACTGTAATGCCGTGGGCTACTTGCATTTGAGGCAATCTGCGGTTGTACATTAGTCTTATTACTAAGAAATCTTCTAGACCCGGAAAAGCCCAAAGGATTGAAAGGGACTGTGTGCTTGATATTTTGTGAATTTCCAACTAAAATATCTTGAGCTTCGTGCTGCAGCATAAACCATCGTAATTTTTCTGCACGACAATCATAAACAATAGGTGCATTGGAAAATGGCTTACGAATTGCAATTCTACGAGCTTTGTTGAATAAATCTCTTGCAGTTTGCAGACATTCCGAGTAATTCTGAGGAAAATGTCCAGTGCCGGAGATTCGTCTCTCGTTCATTGTCATTTTACCATCAATGTATCTAATAGAGCTCAACCATTTTCTGTCCTTTGCCAAATGATGTGAATGGTGCCGCCACGCACCCGTATTTAAATCGACGACGTATTGTGGCAGTAACTTCCATCCTTCTGTGGCTACCATCTTTATAGCCTCCATTATAAATGCTAATTCATTTTCGCTAATAAAATAAGGCAGGCTTATTCTTACAAAACCGGGTCGCAGAAGCTGCAAAGGTGAATTGTCTTTGGATAGGTTTAAGCGCTTCAATCGCATGTCCTCCAGTATAAAGTTTTCGTATTGATTCGCCAGATTGTCATCTATATTCAGAAGATCTTGAGCGTATGCTCCAGAACAGAGACAACCGCCACGTGCTTGTATACCAAATACATCATTCAAGACGGCGCATACAAAATTGTGATGAAGAAATGTTGCCCTAGGATGTCGCACCATAAACGAAAATACCGGGATTCTTTTTAGACCCGGAGAACTGTTTCCTAATAATATTATTTCTGGGATCGTTCTAATATGCTGCAGCATTTGCCTACAAGGAAATGTATGCATTTTAGTTATTTGTGAAACAATACTGTCTTGAATTAATAATTAGGAGATCAATATTCTTGGTAAATAAATATAGAAATATACAGAAAAAGCTGTTAACAACTAATGGTTACATATGTTTACACGTATAAAAATAATTAGTAGTGTAATACTTGCTTTGTAATTTTTTCATGCCGAGAACCGATATTGTTGACGGTTACCGTTTCTTTCAATTGCATAACCAAACCAGCTCGTACTGATTCTATGATAGCAGCCGAAGTACCTTCTTCTTGTAATTCAAAACTCTAAACGTAAATATATTTACAATATTAAAATAATACACATTACGAATATCGTGCAGCAATTTTACCTTACATGGCTCATATAGTGTAAAAAAACCATCCGTTTCGCAAGGCGTTACGTGATGAAACAACGACTTTTTGGCAACAAGAATACCTGCAACATTCCTATTGATATTACATCTATAATTATTATAAAAGTAATTAAGTAATCACCTGGTGTCTGGACACCACCAATAAATTTGTGACCTGAAAAGTAGATAGCATCTTTGAAAACGACGTTCCCATCGGCAACTCCAGGTACCTTAGGGTTCATATTTAATGGGACATACGGCGCTGCCAAATTATAATCCCAAAATGCCAAAGCACCATATTGATGTAATAGCATTGTTGCAGCAATATCATCAACCAAAATACCGGTAACATTGGAAGTAGCCGAGAAACAACCAATCAGCTTCCTATTACAATGTTGGTGTAATTTTAGCTCTTCGTCGAGATCATTTAAATCTAAGAAATTCTGTTTGGTTTCCGCTATCCTGATAATCTACACAAGTATACTCGATTATAACATTTAATAAGATGGTGCTGCTTCTTACGGTTGCGTTCAGATCCTGCCATATCTGGATGTTGTCTTGGTGCTCGCTAGCACCCACAAACACTATGGGCGGTTCATTGAAATCCAATGCTTTAACAAGCTTCTTAACCGCACCCGAACATCCTTGGCCCACAAATATGACGGCATCATCTTCGGAAGCATTTACAGCAGTTTTTATTATTTCTCGAGCCTCCTGTCTAACACAAATAAATAAACATATTAAACCGTATATGTACTTTTGTTTATATTGTACACTGTTGTGCATATGCTTGTTAGCGGCAATAAAGAAATAAGTACATTTTACTCGCAAATTCAGTACTCGAGGCATTCAGTAGAATACTTAATTATACACTTTGCCGCTAACATATAATATGTGCGTGTGAGTGTCTCTTACCGGAATAATGTTGATTGCAGCGATGTAATATTAGTGTTAAAATGGGTATTGCCATAGCACGGCAGAACTTCACGGATAATATATTCCTCAATGAAATGCAGGGAACGTCCTGATGCCACGTAATCGCTAAATACAACTAAAAAATATTTTCTAATAATTTTAAAACATCATCCTATTCCGTTTAAATATATAGAGTTAAATTTTCAAGTCGTCGTAATTGAAATATACATATCAGTTATTTTGCTAATGAAGCACTTTTCATTAAGCATTCGTTTGTGTTTTTGTTTTGCATTGAGATATATTTGAGATAGTAATTAACAATATTTTAATTGCCATTTGAACAAAATATTATTAAATTGATAGTAAATATAACTGATGACTGTTTTTACTGCGATATAGGCAAATTTAATGATACATACAAAAGTTCCGTTTTTATTTAAACATAAATAATAACATAAAACTATAGTCTAAACAATTAAATTAAAAAACTAACAACTGTTGTTTACAGTGATGCGAATACGAATACAATGGATCAGATATCTCAGAACAATAAATCGCAACGAAGACCTTGACCTAAATGCCTAAACGCAGAAGAAATCATTAAACTCTTTATAATATTCGCAATTAATTATGGTTATAGCATTTTTCACTCAAGGCCGTTACTATTGCAAATTAAAATGCTGTTATTTGTTGTTACCTTTACGACGTCCGAAAGGTCCCAGGAAGGTGTTGTTTTTGCCGATAATATTGTCATCTATGTACTTAATTAGTTTCGCATTGTCCTCGCTCCTCTTCAATATAATATTCGGTTTTTTAACATGAACAAGATTGTAATAATCGTCAACGCAAGTGCTAACTTTGCGGGTACCGTAAGATTTTTTAAATGAGGATGTCATATTGATACCATTATTCACTGAACTTCCGAATACTGTGCGTATAAAATGGTATGTGATTTGGCTTCGAATGAATTATTCAATTATTCTATTATCAAATTATAACCACGCAATATATATTGTATATCAGTAATAATAGAAGTAAGCACGTTTTAAGATCGATCGTTCACGACGACTACACGAGCCAAATGAAACGAGCAACAACTGCGAATAACCAAAGCAAACGATTTTATTTTGAACGATTTTCATACTAGCATGTCCTTGAGTTTGGGTAATAAAAATACAAACATAAGATTTAATGTATTCTACGAGAAAATATGTAACCATGCAATGTTGTTATACACATGTAAATAACAATCTAGTATCAGTTTCATTAATTATATATCTGCAACCATGTTTACACAGCTTACTGATTTTAGATTACAGCACGACAAATAAATACAATTATGTTCAATTTACGACGAAATATAATGACGCAGCCATCCTCCACTATATATTTTAATAAATATATGCATACATTATATTAAAATACTTACTTTAAATCATTACAGAGACTAGGTGAGTAGATGTATTATGTTATAAATAAATTAACTAGAATTTTGAAGATATAAGTAACATGTTCTTTATAATCCAATCCAATTATAATTCTTTGAATAAATTAAGATTGTTTTAGCAGAAAGACCTCGGTCAATAGCCCGTTGACCCAATACGTGGTCAATAAATATGTTTAACAATAATAATAATATTTATCTTTTGTTATTTAAACAAAGAGAAAAATACCGAATTTAAGAAATGCACAGGCAAGAAAAACTGTCCTCGAGCTTGAATTTCGAAACGCTTAATACATTTTCAATTAATTTTGTACAATATAATTGTAATATCAAAAAATCTATATACCAAAAAAAAAACATAAATCTACTAATATTGATGTATTGATAAAACCACGATAAGATCAATATTAGTAAAAATAGATAAACATTTTACAAAATAAATATTTTAGTTTAACGAATAAACATATAATAATATACTAAAGTAATCAAAGAGCTATCGACCTAACTTCTAATTATGATTCGTAAAACTATTATTTTATTTGTGTGTTTGTATTTGTATCGAAATAAATATGAAAACAAATGTATATTTCGTAGGTTTTATGTTTTACTCGAGATACTAAAATTACACGTCTGAGCAGATCAGATGTTGCTCGGTATTTCAGTTCATGTTATTGCTGCAATAATTTTATTGCATCAGTGTAGAACTTTGGCATTTTCAAATTGCAATTTGGCAACGCCGTTAAATCCCATGAATCGAGAACACAATCGCATGAATAGAGCCCAGCGCAGACGATCGAAGGTATTATTTAAATTAAAGTACCTAAGATGAATACTACAAGTGTTCAAAACATTTAAATATATAAAAACCCAGCCATTTTTAGAGTGGAAGCAACCGTTCTTTCGTCTACTTGCAGTGTAATGATTCTGAAATCAAGTCACGTAATAAAATTGCACCTGTACCTGCTCTAAGATGCTTCATGATTGAGTATTTTAGCTTTGCGTTAATCTACAATAATTCTTCCCCGATATTAATCGTTTATTGCATATTGAGGAAATTAGTTACTTGCATTAGTTCTATCACCTTAATAACTATAAATATCTAGACAAGACATTCAACATTTCAAAGCAGTAACATCAAACAGGACATGTATGCTGATGAAGAAGAGGAGAGGGTTTTAGTGGGTGAGAATCCCCCGATTCCACCTCAGAACAAAAAAATAATAGCTACCATGTTTATTAATTAGGGCTACAACTCTCTTTTAATTTATGGGAAGTTATCAATGGCGAAATCCATTATATTGAACCCAATGTCATTTAAAGTAATCCCTTTGGACCATAAAACCTTTGTAGATGCACTTGAAAATTGTAAGGTTTACAACCAGGTATAAGTTAATATTATCGAACCTAGATAGGTGATTTTAGACCTAAACTTGTTACTAAACACTTAATCTTACGTTACACTCATAGACCCATACTTGTACTTTATACTCCATGTGAACAATACTTGTCTAGTGAATATTCAGTAAAAACAAAGTAAACAATGAAAGCACTTAAGAATTTTCGTGTACAATATTTTAAACAAAAACTCTCGCTTTAATGAATAACATAAACCAAAGCACTGTCCAAT
>JAFMTC010001864.1:0-14467 GCA_018845635.1 Nicrophorus orbicollis | reverse complement strand
TTTTATTTATAATCTATTTTATAGTAAAACATTCACACCATCTGGTTTGAATGAGACTTTGAGAAAAGTATATATAATTCGAGGTATTGCAGTGATCTGCTTACCTGCTTTTCACAAAAGCTTTGAAGGGTTGAACTAATCATATTAAATAAACATTAAATCACTTATAAGAATGATAACCCTTGGAAAATTGTTAACACTGTGGAAGCAATGCAATCATTAAAAAATGATATTCGTTGCAAATGTTTTTAAAATTTCTCGTCTTGTATTACCAAATTATTTGAAAGAGAAACAGGAAATATTAATTTCACATTGCAAGAAGAATTGATTAAATTAAAAATAATTTTGAATCTAAAATTAACTTGCAATGATCTTATTCAAAATTTTACAATTCTTTAATCTCTGAATCATAATTTTAAGATATTCCAAGTTCTTATTTATTTGAGGCAACTTTTGATTTCTATATTGAACTTGGTCTGGAATCTTAGAACAAGTAATACCAGATAAAAGATAAATGATAAAAGAAAATTGTAAATCAACGACGAAATCAATATATGACTTAGAGAAAGACATATGGTCAATAATTATAATGAAAATGAAAATTATCAAGAATAACTAACGGCTATAAAGCAAACACTCTGACTTATCCCATGTTTCTATTTCTTTTTACTGTTCAGTTTTTTCTTGTTCTTACTCTCAACAATTATAATATAGAAGTTAAATAATATTGTTAAAATGTTTTAAAAAAATACATCGTGCATGTACATTCACATAAGTATTGAGGCTAATAAAATATTAAAAAAAATAAAGTCTATAATTTATAGCAAAATTATTTGCTCTATGTTCTCATCATTGCTATATGTTTTTATTTTAGTTTTTTGAAGTAAGATTGTAAGTATGAATTCATTCGTGGTTGCTCAAAACTTTATATAAACAAACATATCACGAACACCCAGAACCTAGTTTTTTAAATTTAACGACAATCTATTATATTCATAGTGAAAGTGTATTACTTGTTAATTATTAATGCAGGTGACATCAATTCTTATAAGATCCACAAATAAAAATAGTTTAAAAATTCATTTTTACCTAAAATTTCTAGTTGGAAAAAGTATCCCTTTTCTTATAGCTGTTTATTATTTATAAGGTTATCAATGTCAATGCCGAAGTCTAATCTCAATTGATATCGCCATGTTCATTTTTTTAACAAATTTCACAAAAAAATGTATTTCATTACTAATTCTTATATAACAATTAGTGCTGGAAATACGAATAATTTTAAATACCAAATAAATAAATAATTTATTCAAAGTAATATGCGTACTTGAGGATTATATTATCAATATAATCATATACGTTTATACAATTAAAAAAATATTATGGACATAATATTTATTATCACGAATATATTCTAATCAATCGATAAATATTCTTTTAAATATTTTAATGTCTGTGTTGATTACAAAATATGTATAGGAGCAACGTAGGACAAGGTGTTTGAAAATGAATTATGCAACCAAATTTGCTGCATAGTTATCGTATATGCGATTATTCAGTAAGATCCAGTAAGATCGCGTGATTCTAGAGGCGCAGATACGCAGTTGATCATTTAGGTGTTGGAAGTAGTGGTGTGTGATCAACGCCAATCAACGCGTTCAACGGAAGTGAAACGAAGTAGATTGTGTGCGAGTGCGACTTCTGGCGATATGACGATTGAGAAAAGTCGTATGGTACAAATTATTGCTAATATTCTATAACAATTTTATGTTGTTCATTTTTTCGCACATTTCGTTTGCCGATAAATGTAACTAAATAGTTTTATTTTTGTCACTGTTAAAGGTAGTGTTGAGTTTATAAGAAATAAAAACATTTTGTTGGTTAAGTTTTTATTGCGTGCACGATGAAATTCTATAAGGAACGACTTTTAAGCGATGTACAGTTAAAACGGTTAGGTGAACATAAGTATTCCTGTACTAGCAACAGCATATGTGATACATTACTGCAACCTTGGTGGAATTGGCTGGTATCTAAAGTACCCATTTGGCTAGCACCAAATTTAATTACATTAATTGGACTATTTGTTAATATTTCAACAACTCTTATACTTGTATGGTCAGTATGACGTAAATTTGATTTGTAACCTAGGTAAACAAATTCAATCACTTGCAGGTATTCACCAGATGCAAAAAGTGAAGCTCCTCGATGGACATTTGCACTGTGTGGATTTGGCCTATTTGTTTACCAGAGTTTAGATGCAATTGATGGGAAGCAAGCCAGAAGAACAGGTAGTGCAAATCCGCTGGGAGAACTATTCGATCATGGTTGTGATTCAGTGTCTACTATTTTTGTTGCCTTATCTGCATGCATTGCTGTTCAATTGGGCAACTATCCTGAGTGGATGTTCTTTCAAGTAATTCTTTGTGTAGCATTTAATCCATTTTTTTATTGTATTCCTCAATTTTTTGCAGTGCTTTTGTGCTATGACATTGTTTTACTGTGCACATTGGCAGACATATGTCTCTGGAACATTAAGATTTGGAAAGGTTGATGTAACAGAGGCCCAATATACCATTATTGGTCTCCACACTGTTTCAGCACTGTTCGGATCAAATATTTGGAAGACTATGGTAAGCAACTTTTGCCACTTTCTCTTACTGTATCAAGACTTTTTTTTTCTTAATTAAATGGATCAATGATACTTATTTTTTTCATATTAGTAAATGTATCAAATAAGAATTGTTTTGACAGTTGTTTAACAGCCCTTTAGAGCTATGGTGCGGAATTCCAATATTCACTACTATTTGTGGCCTATGGTCACTTGTAAATATGTTGAAAGTGATTTTTACTGGAGGAGTTGGCAAAAATGGCTCAACCGTTGCAGTAAGTTGTGAATGGTTGTTCTCTTTAGCATGATCTTAAAATTTGCAATTTGCCTTTTTTGTATTTTCAATATTAGTTTTATTATTGTTTTAAAAATATTGATGAAAAATAATGGTTTAAGAAAGTCATATATACATTTTATTATATAACTTAAAATTCATTGTATACATTAATTCATCTCTATTTTAAATGAATTTCAAGTTATCTTTGTAGGAGGTTGAAAACGAAATAATTTCATCAGGTTTATTATGGAGCATATGCCTATTTATACAACTAATTAATAATATAAAACAAATCAAGTTTAATAATGTATTAACTTTATATGATTACTAATATATGTCATTTGCTGTTGATCCAAAAATATATGGGGTTGTTAAACAATTCAAAATTAAAATTGTTTTCTAGGTTTGCAGTGCTATTAATTTAAGACTGAGTATGTTAATATGCATCATATTTTACATTGGATATGCTCATCTTTGTATCCAGTGTGTACAAAGAATAATTAAAGGCGGCTGTGGTAAAAACGGCTCTTCAGTGGCAGTAAGCAATAAAATCAACATATTTATTTTTGAATAGCAACGCCAAATCATAGCAGAAATGTCAAAATGTCTTCTTCGTATCAATGTTCTTGATGTTAAACTGAATATGTTTGCTTAAATCAAATCTCGTTTCCTTACTTTTCTCACGCAATTTTAGTAAAATAATCAAATACATTTTAAAGAGTAGAAAACAGCATTTTTCTTTTCTTTGAATTTTAATTATATTCGATTTATATTTTTCTTGTAATTGTTGTAATAAATATTATTATATTAAATCAAAATCAATTTTTACAATATTTTTAGTGAGTGGAGAACATTAAGGAAATTAAAATGAAATGTTACGGACAAGTATATTTTGTTTTGTTTATTCTTATAATTTGTAACTGTCTTAAGATTCCCGGCTTGGAGGTGGAGCTGCAACTGTTGCCAGTATACTTTGCTTGTCTAGTAGCTGTAAAACTAGCGTACGCCAATTTAGTGATCGTTTTCTCCGGCGGAGCAGGGAAGAATGGATCTACGGTCGCCGTAAGATGCTCCACTATCAACCTGTTTCATTGCCCATAGATTTTTTTGATATTTACATAACATTTAAGATTTGTAACATTCACGAGACTTTCATTGAACCATTAATATTTTCATAGCAATATTTTCTCAATTATAGTTCGTTTGTTTCGCTTGAATTACTTTTATTGCATGCTTTTTTTTGCTTTAAGTTTTTAATTATAACATTGGATTATTTAAGACGTAATCATTCTTAAATAATTTGCTTTCATTATACAATGTTGCATATCGGTAATTTTGTATTCACAATTATCGCTATGCAATACATTTGAATGGTATGTGCATATCATTTCTAACAATTTTTTTGTAATATTATGTTTAGTTAATATATTTATATAAGCCCGGCTCGTGACTTATATTGTGTATACGAAACAAACTTATTTTATTGCAACGTTTATGTATCTTGCGTACGCATACATTTAAACATATATTTACTAAACATATTTTACTATATTTGTTTATTTTTTAATTACTAATTAATTATAAAAAAGGCATTTCTCTACTTGCATATAAAACATTGAAAGTTGTGATTAATTGCATTAAAATCATTGTAATTGTTTTATTAACGATGCGAGAATGCCTAATGACAATTTAACATACTATAATGTGATTTTTATCTAGGGCACAAGTGTATTGTCTCCAATTATACCGTTTTCAACAGTTTTATTACCAGCGTTCATAATATACAAAAAGTCGACAGAAGCTGTGTACGAAAATAATCCTGCATTATATACGATGGCCTTTGGTTTCGTCGCTGCCAAAATAACAAATAGATTAGTGGTAAGTAGATTGCAATTGACTTGAAATAGAATATTTCATGTGTATGTGATTATTTCAGGTAGCCCACATGACAAAAAGTGAAATGGAATACATGGATTGGTCCCTTTTGGGGCCAGCGATGTTATTTTTAAATCAATATTTCAGTACTTTTATTCCTGAGTATTTTGTGCTATGGTTATGCATGGTTAGTATAACAGAAATATACATTAATAAATTATTTTTAATTTATTCTTGTTTTTAGGTATATGTGACATTGGATCTATTAAGATATTGTTATCAAATATGCAATGAGATTTGCTTATTTTTAAATATTGAATTATTCAGGATACCCTACCCAGGTGGGCAACAACGTGTAACTTCAAATTTCGAGAAGAACGGTACGAATGTTTCGAAAACACCGAAAGTACGTCGAAGCAATAAGAATCACTAAAAATGTCGAGGAAATTATTTTTACGTGAAAGCTCGTTATATATTTTATTGTAATTATGTATTTTAAAGACGGACAATTACTTAAACAATATAATTGCCGTGCTCAAAGTTATTTTCTGTGAAGAATCTTTACTTAAATTCGTGGATAATTTACGATTTGGTTAAATTAAAAAAATAGGTGTTTGATTTTTAATGTTTGCAAATATTGCCATGTCATTACATATAAAAAAAATGCACTTTTCTTGTATATGAAATAAAATTTTTACATTTCCTAAAAATAATATTTACGTATTACTATTTTCTTTATATTAATACTAATTTGTTTTTATTTCTTTGACAAGCAGCAGCCTGTATGTGATGATACCTGTGAGTGCCATAGTAAAAGCAAAATACGTTAAATAGTGTTTAGCAATTTTAATATAATCAATATAAATATTCTGTTAATAATAAACATATTTATTAACTAACATGCCATATAGTACCAACAAGAAACATCTTTTCTCCCCATTATTCTAAAATACATAGTTTACTATTGATCTTATTAATGGTGTGAACTAGTTTGCATGATTTAAAACGGGATTCGTAGTGGTGGTTATCAATGCAAAACTTATTGAGGAGCGAATGGTATCAGTAACAATATTAGAAGAAAAAATAGCTTGAACCAAATTTATAGTTGGATTATTTTATAATTAAAACAGTAATTGAATATATACAAATTTTCGTTTTGGGGTCGTATCTTTACAAATTTCATAGTTTTGTAAAACTATTTATATAGTAAATAAAATTGAATAAATAGGGAGTGGGAGAGAACCGAAAGTATCAGAAATAAGGCCGTAATATTTAAAAAAAATTAATAATTATCGTGGTTAAAAAACGTTGCTCATATTTCATAACTTTCTTAATAATTATTCCATAATAAGTGTTGGTTACGTTAAAAATATTGAAATACTACTTCGATAACTCAACAATTTTTATTCATTTAAATATATCTATTGTGCCAAATGGCTATTAAACGAGGTGTATCTGCCATAACAATATTAATCTCAGGATGGTTTAAATATCTTTTCATTTCCTATTTTTGATGTGTTACTTTCATGACAAATTTATTAGTATAAGTATTAAGCAACAATAGTCTGGAATTATGAAAACACTGAATAATTAATGTAAATATCATTAATAATAACAACAGGATTACTAAGGTTTCAATCAATCGATCTTGGAAAAGGTCTAATTAGAAGAATCCGATGGAAACATACAGCAAGGCATAAACAGTATAGGTAAATTGTATGCTTCCAGAAAACACTTTTATATTGAGAAATTATTGACAAATATGCAATTGTATAGTAATGATATTAATATTTCTATACCTATGCTAATTATCTTTAAAAAAAAAGAAAGGTTCAATAATGACTAATAGTTTTTTAATAAATTAGAAAAATAAATGCAAAACATAATATTTTAAACAATTTTCCATAAACACAAGTGCTTATCATCTCCTAAACATAAAATTGGCAATTTAAAGTGCCAGCTCACATTAGTAGGCAGTGATATAAATGTAGAAAACTTCAGTTGCATGGTTCGAGTATGAGTAACTTTCAAGGAGCATTCCAACTTATTTACACAGGCAACTAGTTCACCAAAAGCACTAAATTTGATGTTGCCACCATTTGAGGTATATATAAAAGTTTGTTTTGGGGTACTGCAAAAAAAAAATTATTATAATTATTTAGTAACATATTATCTATTTACCTTGATTTTGTAATGTCCCAAAACACAAGTTCACCCATATTCAAAGAACCAACCAGTTTGGAGTCTGTTGGAGACCAATCTGCACTAGAAAGCCCCTTGCAAATATCAATAGACATTATTGGACTTTGAGTATTGATGTTGTAAAATTTCATTATGCCACTCTTTTCAGCTACAAACAGTTTAGAATTATCTTCTTTATGCCAACATGTTGATACTCCTGGAGAAGATAATTTAAATGTTGCTAAACAGTTATAATTAGAAGATATATTCCAAATTTTTAAGGTACAATCATCACTAACAGATGCTATGTAGTTGTTTTCGAAGTCATATTTTATATCATTAATGTAGCTTTTGTGGCCTTTGAGCACCTATGATGAATAAAAAAAAGTTAGAATAATTTTCAGATAATTAGGTCTGAACTAGATCAAATACCTTGCATAAGCTGTCTTCATCCTTAGAAAAAACTTGAAGAACAAATTCTTTGGTATTAGCAATACAGAATTTAATATTTAATGGTAGTATATTTGTTTCCGGTGAAATAGATATAGCAGTGCACATACCCCCATAATGAAATTCAGATAATACTTGCAGTTCTAATGAATCCTAAAATTTAATTCATGTATATTTTAACTTTATAAATATTTGCAAAATTAATCAAATATAAATTTGAAACTCCAGTGGCAGTTACTAATATAAGTAACCTTATAATATTAATAAAGTACACAATTATGAATATAATTTCAAATATACTTACATTGTATTGAAAATGAACTACAATGATTTTATTAGGAAATGCTATAATTAAAAGGTCCTGGCTCCATTCAAAAGGAGAAAAGCAAACTCTCAGTATATTACCATAGTTAGAAAAATCTAAACGTGTTAGTGAATCTGAACGTTGCTTAGTTATATTCATTTTAGTTGTTGATTAACAAAGATATAAAAGTAGACAAAAATTTGTTGTGTTTGACTGCATTTACTTGCAAATGCATTTACTGCAATTTACTGTTTTGCACTGTTTTGACTGGTTGAGACCAACTAGGAATGCTTGCAATAGTGCACAATTTGGCACCATTTGGCACATGCGCACTAATCTTGCCTCTACATAAAAAAATATTAAGATATAGTTATTAGTAAAAATAAATGAATATTATACTTAGAACACTGGCAATATCAAAATATAAATCAGTCAAACCACAATTAATAATTTTTTCATGAAACAAATACCATTTTTGTATTATATTGGTAACATTGGCGCAAAGTTACTGGTATATCTGGTTAAATCTCATGAAAGCATTATTTTTGTTTGTCAAAATTATTATATGCAGTTATTATCAGTTATTATATTTGTGTTTCTTTTGCGCATTAACTATTAATTTTAATGACTACAAGTGTTAACCAAGTGTGAACAAGTGTAGATTAAACATCAAGTGAACTTATGAAAATAAAATGATGATTTTATAGAACATACACAAAGCAGTTAATGATTATAATTTATGTTTGCTATTATGTGATAATTTCTTAATTTCGTGAACATTACTTTCGCACCAATGAAGAGCAGTTCTTTTAATGCTTATGGGTTATTATTTATAACTAGTATACTGAATATAAACTGTTATGGTGAGTACCTTTTTTTTTAATTACTATATTACTAGAATATGCTGAATGATTACAATTTACTTATTTTTTCTGTAAGCAGGAAAAAATGTTTTAGATAATAATCCACTGTCTTCCTCCACATTATTGTTGTATTCGACAACAACAGATATCCGTATAGTAAACATAACTAAGCCAAAATTTAAACCAACAATTTTAATAAAAAATTTAACTGACGGTGCTGCTCTTGATTTTCACTATGGAAACAAAAAGATCTGTTGGACAGATCATGGTTTGGAAAGTATACAATGTGTGGGATTTAATTCCACTGCTATTGATGACAACATTGAGATAATTGGAACTGGAATTTCGTCACCCGATGGGTTAGCTTGTGACTGGTTCACAAATAAGTTATATTGGACAGACAGTGACACTAATCGCATTGAGGTGGCATCAATTGACAAAAAATATCGAAAGGTGCTATTTTGGACTGACATGGATCAGCCTAGAGCAATTGCATTAGATCCAATGCAAGGGTGAGAAATGCAAAAGACATTTTATTTTATTAGTAGTGTGATTGTTATTATTTCTTTCAGTTTAATGTTTTGGACTGACTGGGGTGAAATACCTAAAATAGAGAGAGCAAGCATGGATGGAAATGCATCCAGTCGCCAGGTAATAGTATCTGAGGATATATTCTGGCCAAATGGCTTAACATTAGATTATGAGAATAAATTTATCTATTGGATAGATGGTAAATTTCTGTTTCTGAAAAAAATGGATTATGATGGATATATAACTGAAAAAGTTAAAGATGGCCTTGATTATCCATTTGCTTTAACACAATTCCATAGTAAATTATATTGGACTGATTGGAAGAAATGGTATGTGACATCAAATGTGTTTTAATATTATTAATTTTTAACTTTCAAATGTTGTAGACATTGTTACATTTAGTGCATGAAATAAAAAAAAGTTATGAATTGCATTTTCACATTATCTAATTGTAAGTTTTATATTTTAGGTCAATTTTTGTATATGATCATATCACGTCAAGCAATAGAAATACATCTAGAGATCCAAAAGAATTGTTGCATTCTGATGTTGTACCTATGGATATACATGTATGGGATCCCAATAGACAGCCAATTCGTGAGCATGCATGCGAAAAAAATAACGGAGGCTGTTCTCATTTATGCTTATTATCTTCGAATTATCCATATTTTACATGCGCTTGTCCAATTGGCATTAAATTGTTAAATAGTACCACTTGCGCGAATGAGCCGCAGGAGATGCTTATTTTTGCACGCCGAAACGGAATGTGCGTAATTTATTTGGATACTCCTGATTATACCTACAGAGCTCTTAACTTGACAAGTATGAAGTTCAGCATTGCTGTTGATTACGATCCACTGGAAGGTTTTATATATTGGACAGACACATCTATTAAAAAGATACAGAAAGCCAAGTTAGATGGATCAGAACAAACTGATGTACTATCATTTGAAATTGATTCCTCTGATGGAATAGCAATTGATTGGGTTGCCAGAAATATGTATTGGACTGACAGTGGTTTGGATAGAATCGAAGTAGCGACTTTGAGTGGAAAATACAGAAAAGTTATTATAAGTGATGGATTGCTGAATCCTCGGGCTGTTGCGGTTGACCCTCACTTGGGATGGCTGTTTTGGTCAGATTGGCATGAAAAGAGTCCGAAAATTGAACGTGCGAATATGGACGGATCTGAACGTTTCGTATTAGTGTCCGATAATCTGGGCTGGGCCAATGGAATTGCATTGGATTTACAGAACATGAAAATATATTGGTGTGATGCGAAAAATGATATAATAGAATTTGCAAATATGGACGGCACTGATCGGAGGGTTCTTGTTAATGAGAATATACCACATCCATTTGGTTTTACCTTAATGGGTGATTTCCTATATTGGACCGACTGGCAGAGACGAACTATTTCCAGGGTACACAAGGAAACAGGTATATATTGAATCACTTATAATTAAAGCATATTAAACTAAATTCAATATATTTTTCGTAGGAAGTAATAGAGAAACAATAGTAGAACAATTACCAAATATAATGGGTCTGAAAGCAATAAAAGGAGAATATGGACACGAAAATATTGCTGATATTAATCCCTGTGGTAAAAATAATGGAGGCTGTTCTCAGATTTGTTTATATCTGCATAATGGTACATTTACATGTGTTTGTCAAATAGGTTACGAGTTGCTTAAGGACAAACGTAAATGCGTAATACCAGAATCATTTTTATTATACGCTAAACATGATGGTTTAGCTAGAGTTAGTGTAGAAAACGAGGATAACGATATCCAGTTACCAGTAACTGGCGTGAAGAATGCTAGCTCTATAGATTTCGACAGAAATAACATGAGAATATATTGGAGCGACGTAAAACAACGCACAATAATGAGAGCCTATGTGAATGGGTCCGATCCACAAAAGGTAGTTGAGTTAGGTTTAATTTCACCCGAGGGATTGGCCGTTGATTGGGTAGCGTTTAACATTTATTGGGCAGATCCTGCTGCTCACAAAATCGAAGTTGCTAGGTTGGATGGTAGCAGTAGAAGAGTCCTTTTATGGGGTGATCTTAATGTGGAGCCCCACAGCATTGCGATTGACCCGCAAATGGGTTATATGTATTGGACGGAATGGGCTCTATTAGAACGACCTGGTAGTCTAAATAGCATAAAGAAAGCTGCAATGGATGGAAGCAGAGCCAAAATATTAGTAGTAAAGACAGATTTTGCAGTTGGATTAACATTAGATTATGAAAGAAGGAGAATTTATTGGGTTGAGCCAAATACACCAAACATTTTATCATGTGATTTGAATGGTTTAAATAAGCAAGCAATATCAAATAAGATGATATTTAAACCAAAAGGATTGACCATGTTCAGGGAATATATTTATTGGATTGATGAGTTATCTGTGAATAAAGGTAATATTTCTAAATATTTAACATAGGATAATTTCAATTTATTTACTTGTTCCAGTTGATATTAAACGTGTTAATAAGAATAACGTGAGCAGTATAACAAAAATTCATTCTTTTGTTGAACCAATCAGTGATTTATTGGTGATCTCCAATAGCAAACAAAGAAAAGTATTTAACCAATGTGCAGTGAATAATGGTGATTGTTCTCATCTTTGCCTTGCCTTACCCAGTGTTAATTCTGATGAAAAAATAAGTTATACATGTGCTTGTCCTACACACTATGTATTGCAAAACAACACGTGTTTGCGTAAGTTAAATATATAAATTTTAAATTTGTATAAATAATATATGAACCTTTTTTAGCTCCTAAAAGTTTTATGATCTATAGCCATAAGAATTTGGCTGTGCGTCTTTTACCAGATACCTCGGAATGCGTTGAAGCTGTATTGCCCATCCAAGGTCTTAAAAGCGTCAAAGCGATAGATTTTGATCCAATTTTACAATTCTTGTATTGGGTAAATTAATGTTACACAAATATATTTTCATTTGCTTATATATTTTCTTTCAGATTGAAGGTAAAACGAGAAGCATAAAAAAGGCGAAAGCGATAGGAACTCATGTATCTACTGTTGTTCCATCTCAAACCGGTGTAGTTAATCCAGTAGATATAGCATTAGACGCACTCGGTCGATTACTCTTCTGGTCTTGCAGTATTCAAGATGTCATTAATGTGACTAGAGTTGATAATGGTTCTAATGCCGGAATTGTTGTTAAAGCTGCAGGTGAAAAGCCGCGTTTAATTGTAATTCATCCAACAAAGCGTTTACTGATATATACCGATGTTGGAGTAACGCCGCAAATAATTAGAACAAGAATGGACGGTTCTCATAGAATTGTTATATCGCAGAGTTCCAATGTAGCAGCCTTGGCTGTTGATATAGAAAATGATTTGGTGGTGTGGGCGCAGGGTCATAGTATACATGTATGCAACATTGACGGCGATAATAAGTATGTATCCTGTTTTAGATTTATAATATTTTTCGTATTAAATAATTTTCTTTTAGTCACGTCATTCTCAAAGACAATACTTCAAAGTTGAGTCAATTAACAGTACATGCCGGTTGGCTTTATTGGTTGGATAAAGAAAATTTACAGAGACTAGAGTTAAAAACTGGAGGTTCGCGGTCCATCGTTATCGAGAAAGATATTGACATTTTGGACTTAATTTCAGTATCCGAGCTTGATAAAAATCACTCTTGCGCACAGATGCATCAACAAAAATGCTCTCATCTATGTATATTCAACGGTACTAACGCAATTTGCGCGTGTCCGCAAGGTTTGGCTTTGCAAGACGATAAACGAACGTGCACCGCTTTACCCGATTGCGGTTCCGAGTTCTTTACGTGCAGTGCACAAGCACCTGGTAACAAGGACTGCATCCCGAGTTCATGGAAATGCGATGGTCAAATGGATTGCCAGGATCAGTCTGATGAAATGGGATGTCCAGCATGTCGAAGTGATCAATTTCGATGCCAGAATGGAGATTGCATCGACTACGCTTTTGCGTGCGACGATTTTCCGCATTGCAGAGACAAATCTGATGAGATTCATTGCTGCAAACATTCGCACGAATTTCAATGTCCTCGGACAGATGTTTGTATACCGATTTCATCACTGTGCGATGGTATTGAGCAATGTGCAGATGGAGAGGATGAGAAAAAGAGTGTCTGTCTCGAAGCAAGTCGATACGTATCGACGGGAATAATGGGATTATCAAGTTTGCTTTTTTGGATCTTTATTATTGTCTTGTCAGTTGCTACAGGCATTGGTGTGTTTTGTTATATTACAAGAAAAATGAATGTTGATACAAATATTGATCAATCAGAGGATCCTTTGAATCCAAACCATATCAATAACCCTTTGAAAAATGCTAGTCAACAACTTCGCAAAGGTATGCACCTACTTTTATTTAAACTTATTAGATAATGGCTATTATAATTAAATATTATTTTGCAGGAATTCCAGATGTAGTACATATGTCGATGTTGAATGGTTCGCAAATATCTAATTACGATAGAGATAATATCACTGGCGCGTCCAGTACAAATGGATCTAGTTCATTGTCTTATCCTAGAGAAACTTTAAATCCACCACCGAGTCCGGCTACTATAGTTACCAGTTCAAGAGCTATTTCTCCTTCCGCGAGATATAAACCATACAAACATTACAGGTAAGGAAATCATACTATAACATATTCGTTGTTGATTTTTATCAATTATCTTCGAACAGATCTATAAATCAACCACCACTGCCTACTCCATGTTCTACGGATATCTGCGATGAAAGCGATTGCAACTATACCATTGTAAATAGAAACCAAGACGACAGGGGAAGGTATGATATTGGAATGTTTCCTCCGCCTCCCACACCTCGATCTCATTGCAATAGCGAGAGCTGTCCACCATCTCCTAGTTCTCGATCTTCAACATACTTTAGTCCACTACCTCCTCCACCGTCACCTGTGGCTTTACCATTTAGTAATTATAATACATAATAATGTTAATTTGTTATTTTTTCAAATTATCTGTATAAAGAGATTAGCTAAATATTTTAACTACTAAGAGAATTGAGACTGTCATATATGCCTATAATATGTGCCTAATATAAATATTTTTATTGTTTGTTATTCTATTATAAAATATGTGTATCCAAGATTTATTTAATAAGTCTAATAATAACATGATTAATCACCGTTTTTATTTTTAATGTGTATACCAAATACCAGTATAATTGCCCATACAAATTTTATACCTTCAATCACTCGCTCACTTATTTTTTTACGTAAGTAATCGCGCGGTGTATTTTATATTGTATAACAGATATTATGAGTCATAGAACTTTTTTTTCAATAAAACTATTATTATACATACAATTATTGAGCATAAAATACAACTTAATAAAG
>JAFMTC010001853.1:68714-122049 GCA_018845635.1 Nicrophorus orbicollis | reverse complement strand
AATTGACGAATTTGAAGATATTTCATTAATTAATAGGCATACTAAATAATTAGTTTAATTGAAATTTGTCAACAGCATTTGATCAGCATTATATTCTTAATTACATTTTTTGTCTCCTTATTTGAAATCAGCTCAGTATTTGTTAAAAAGCGTGTGAAATGAATTAGAGTAGTATTGTTTTAGTTACAAAGATTCAGTGATGATTGTAGTTACGTGATTCTTACAAAAGACTATTTGGGATTTACGAACAACAAATTAAATTTACAATAAATTATAATTTTTCTCTAATTTATTAAGATAAGTAAGTTCAATAATTTTCAATTTTCATTTGTTTTTTGTTACAATTATCATAATTCCATATAATCTGATCAAATTTTTAATATTACAACTAGTTACAATTCCCTAATTGTAGCTCTCAACGAAGGAAATAAATTACAAGTTGTTTTTGTATATACTTTAACTTAACGTTAGAAGTTTAAAACTAATGCCATTTGAAGCTAATGATAACGTTAACCTTTGTGAAAGAGAAGACAAAAAACACATTTAGATTTATGTTTAATTGAGGAACCAGAATCTGTGTAATCTGTAGAAAGTCTCTCTCGTACGACAAATTGTACGTCTCGTTTTTTTTTTGCTGTTGTTCTTCGAGTCGCTGGATTCCGCATAAATTCCGAATAGGCTTTGCAAATCGATTGAGGTAATTACACGTGAGCAAGGACTTTGTTTCCATCACTTTACAAACTGAGCAAATAAAATTGAACAAAAAAATATAAAATAAACAAACAAGAGGCAACGCATCATTAGATCATTAATTATTTTCGAATAGTCAATCGGTTGAAGGTGAGTGCGCTCATTATTGTTTACGTTTTTCAACGAAGAGAGATGCGTGCATTCGAGAATGCTGAAGTTTGAAATCCGAATGAGATGATGAGGATGAGGAAAACCGGCTGACGTGAGCGGCAATTTTGAAATCGACATCAACAATGGGCTGCGAGATCCTTATCGGATTTATTTGCCTCCGCAATTACCATTATTTCTCCTCTCGTTTCGCACGCGAAGAATTGTTATAATTGTTGTACAATACGCAATCTGGAACACGCGGTAACACCAAACTCGATGACTTTGTTGCATGGCATATAGATGGATCCATACTATTTTTACGAAGTACCAACCTTCAGGTGACGTCTGTCAAAATTTCATGTCAAACTGACGTTTCTGGAACACGCGGTAACACCAAACTCGATGACTTTGTTGCATGGCGTATGGATGGATCCATACGATTTTTACGAAGTACCAACCTCCAGGTGACGTCTGTCAAAATTTCATGTCAATCTGACGTTTAGTTGACAAGTTACGATGGATTTGCTGACGCTACTTTTGCTATTTTCGAAACAATGGATATTACGTAATCAGGCTTGACAAACTAATTTAACCCTATTTCAGGTTGTTAGTCTGGTAATACTTAGTATTTATCGATGCAATTATGTTCGAGTGCTACTAAAAGGATTGCTAATAAAGAACGTGATGAGTCGAAGCAAAAGAAAACGGTATTTCCATTGTTGAAAGGTTATATGAATGTGATAGAATCTCGAGGTACGTGTAGCTGCATCTCCGCGTTTCCTGCAAAAAGGAAAGAGTTTTGCAGGAAAGGAAAACGTGCGCAGGAACGGGAACGAAAGGGAAAGATAAAAGTGAATCAATAACGTTATCTGCCTTGTCTCCAGGTGAAATTGATCGATTCGGGGAAAACGGCAATTACTCGCATACCTAATTCGATTCAATTAATAACACGAAAACAGAAATCCCGACAACAAATTATTATAATAACGCACTTCGTTTACATACGAATCGATATTGCCTTTTACTTTTTATTTGCATTAACGGCAACGCATTACGAACGCAAAAATGCAGTTAATAATCGTAACACGCTGAATTCGGTGTCGCAACGTAATTAAGAAAAAATAATGATAGTCTTTAAGTGACCTGAATGTTAAAGCTTGTTAAAGATAGAAAATGCATATGCAATTGCGTTGATATATGGATAATTGTAATGATTAGTGCAGATTAAAATCAAATTTCGTTGCATAAAATTCAAAATATAGCAGATTATCTATAAATAAATTCATGTATAAATGAAACTCAACCAGATTAGTTAATTATTTCATATAACGTGGAGAATATTAAGAAAAACGAGAACGAGAATTAGAGTAGTTGTCTAATTTAGCTTGAATTATTTCACTTAATAATGAACATAAATCTATAAATGGATACTTTCTTTTAATTTTTTCCATAATATAAACTAAATCCTTTACACTTTTTTCCAATACAATCTTTACTAATAATCTTTAGTTATAACGGCATTTCATTTACTCAACCAGAGATATGAAGTCATTAAAAAGACACTTTCAATCCTTTCATCTACAATGCAAAAGTAATTAAGTAAGTAATTAATAGTAGATTTTTTTTTATATATAGTTCATCAGATGCTAATTCGTTGCATATTAATGCAATCATTTTGAATTATACCGAAGTCTGCACAACGGCGGAATTACGTAAATGTCAAGTTCAGAATAATATGCAACTGGTTCACGAAAATGTCAGGCGCATTCGATTATCCTCACGGTTTGCACTAATCAGTAGTAGTGTTTTTTTTTTACACTTGTTCCCTTTTGCTTTGTGCGGAACCGAAAGTTGTGGATAAATGATAATTAGCAGAATTATAATGATCTAAATTTCCTGGTGTAAAGTTATGCCAAATACTTCTTGTCAAGTATATATTTTATCTGAATAATTAAAGAATGTAGTATATATATGTTTACAAATAGATAACTTAATGAAAAATTATGAAAAGTAATATATTGTTGTGTTTTTTTATCATTTTATTGGAGCTTCTTTTATGACATTAAACAAAATCACAACTATTTTTAATAAAAAAGATGGAAAATCTTAGATTGTAAATGTCAATGTAGTAAAAACTTTATAAGAAATTGTTTAAAATCAATATTTTATGCATTTGAAATAAATGTGTTATAATAAACATTCTCAATCTTATGCAAATAAAATATTTGAAAATTTAAGAATTCCGGTATTGCCATATGTGTCTTTCTCTTTTCGTTTCCTTGGTACAATTTATCAAAACTTGTATCGTATTTGGATCAGGTGTGCTGCCCTTGGAAACGTCACTCTATAAACAACAACGAAAAAAAAATTTTTGACAGAACAATATAAATGATTGAAAACGCCTAACAGCCAACGGATATTTACTGCTGAAAGCCCCGTCACGTTTATTGCGTTAACCTTAAGAGCATCGCGTTAATAGCCGCAATTTATTGCAACAGGCACGACTCAATTTAAGCCCAAATTTGAATTAATCAATTGATAGCTTCAATTTTGTGTGCGTGTCTGATTCTCTTTTTTTGTAATGCCGAGAATGTATGTAGGACAGAGCAAATTGCATAATTTAGCACATTTCCTTTCAAATGCACACTCGGTGGATTTGTTTGTTTTTTTTTTGTATTTCTCTCCTTGACGCATCCAATTCTCAAGAGCGAAGCTTTCGAAGAGAATCAAAAACAAAATGAAGGTTTCGACTTCTTAGGCAGCCAAATGTGCTTGGTTATCAACTATAATAATTGAATTATGCAATTTATGATGCATTAAATGATCTTAATTTGAAGTTTGTCTGTTGTAGGCAACTTGATTTATACCAAGCTGACTTAAGTATGAACGTAGTGATTAAAACAAGTGCTACAGCAATAATTGGTTTAATATTGGTGCATTTAATCCATGTGGTTGACTAATAGAAATCTAGAACGACGCTTGTAAATATTCATATATAACAGGTGCTTCTCTATCAGTTCCATATATATTTTAGAATTCTCGTAATCAAATAGACTGAACTAGTTTCGCAACGTGAAAAAACTTATTTAACGATTTCCAAGAAATCTATGCTAATTATGAATTAATACGTCTTTGGTATTGATTATATAATTTCGACGATTAATATAATTATAATTGTATAACACAAACCTTATTATTAAAACTTTGGTTTCGAAATATCAGAAGTATTACCAATTTATTTTTTTCTATATAGTTTATAATTTGTTTATTTAGTTCAACTTTTTGTTAGAAGTATTTAACTCTTCTATAAACCATTTGGTAATTTGCTTATTAACTTCTATTTAATTCTCATATAAATGATTATAGAATTGAAGGTAATGGGAATGATGGAATTAAGTGGTATTGATCCTTGTACAATTTGATACATCAGTTTCATTGAGTAATAACTCATACGTTATTGAAGCTTAGCAATTAGCTAAGTATACTTGGAGCAATGGGAATTTAATGAATCTGGAACGGAATATTGGGAGCAACGGAATCAATTTGACGATTGAAAAACAAATTTAATAATAGTCGTAAATAAAAAGAAAGAGGAAAATAAACAAAATAAAGAATTAAGTTAAAACACAGCCGCTGAAAGAGCAAACTTTTTTTTTTGTTCGTTTTTTATAAAATATATATATAATTCTGAGCAAATGTAAAACTATTTATTTATTGCGCCGTTTTCTCCGGTTGTCAGCAATCACTTGGAATCAATTTTCGTAATTGAAATGCTGCATGAGTCCTGCCAGTAAACTGTGCAAGCCGGCATTGTAATCGATAGTCACTTCGTTGTACAAGTATTCCTCCCTGAGGTCCTCGTAATGATCAATTTGGCTCGGGCCGCTAACCAGGGCCCCGTACAGGATCTGCGGGTTCGGTTTGCTCGACCTGAAGTCGTCCCAATTACAAACTGCAGGCAAATCCTTACAGGAACTGAAAAAAAAAACGAATCAAAAATCAAACAAGAGGATTCCAGCACGTTGCATCTAGGAGTTTTAGCAGGATTTGTTTGAAAGGTTGGTACTGATTCATTTCGTTGTTACCTAGCTGCATGATGCGGTTGCTTCGGATATGAATCTCCGTATCCGACTAAATAGCTGAAACCTGTTGAGCCTAGGATGTAGGCCGCTTGATCCTTCGCCAGCTTCACGTACTTGTCCTCGGGTTTATCCAAATTGGAAGCCTGCAATGAGTTTTTTCTTCTTCTATAGCATTCAACGATTTCCCAACAACAACGATGTTCATACTTGCAAGCAAACGTAGCTGATGCTGGCCGCGTGTGCCAACGTTCCTAGTTTATTGATGTAAATCAAGCCTTTAGGCGTTTTCTCCATGCCGTCCACGGCGAAATCGCAAAATCCTTTGATGGCCTGGACGTATTCCTGATTCTTGAATTCCTGTGACAACAATACCTAAAACAAGAGTTATACCGTATAATGATCAATGCAAAGAATAACTCTTCAAATCTGTAATTTTTGTGAAAAATGTACAAACTATATTCATTCAATTTAGATTATGAAATTGAAGCACAAATACTAATTCTGAAAAAAACGCACCTGAATGCCTGCATATTTCGAGTTGTAGAAGAACGTCTTGGGTCTCTGACTTAGATTGTGTTCGGTGTACAACGCCTTTGCTATTTCCGCGTATTTTGGTATTCTTGTCGCTTTGTAGAGCCAAATTGCAGCCCAGGCTAATTCATCATAATAGTCGTCATTCCTAAACAGAAATACAAGGATTTTCTCAAGGAAGTAATACACTTAAATTTGTTCTAATTTATTGATACCCGAATTGTTAATCAACATTTTCGATGTAAATAAAGTAGAATATTGCGATTGTTTTCACTGATTTCATGATTAAAATCTACCTACAATTACGCATGCTATTTTTGGATCGAGTTAGCATTCAAGTTCACTGGCCACGTGCAGTCGTGTGAATGGAAAATCGTCGTTGGCTATTTTAGACACGTTCGCATTAAAATGTTGTTAACACCTGTTTGTTGACGAAAGGGAAAATGGAATTGTTGCATTCGTGAAGTTGTCAATGGCATTGGAATCTTTGAATTTTTGCTTAAAATAATTGTAAGAGAAAAAAGTTCTTTATATTTGTTTATTACGAGTTTACTCTTTGATAATTCTCAAAGATCATGGAGTAATTCGTGTCGATCGGACATCATTAGAATTCCAATTGCGTAATAGCTACATAATTCTGCAAATTTTGGACGTGTATACGCGAAAACCGCAGACCGCGCACAGAAATAATTGTTGCATTGTCCATAGATTGAATTTTAGATTTACGTCAACGTTATCTGCAGGATTTAATCGCGTCATGCAAATAGATGCATGCATTATTATGCAACACAAACATTGGTTTGTAAATATTTATCTGGAAACGATGCATACAGCTAATATTTGCGATAGAATTTGAAGATTTAGATTAATGGATTTTGTTGGTAAAATTAGCTGAATTTGTAGTAAATGTATAAGTTGTTTATAAACAGAAACAATTGCAAATTAGAATACGATTTGACGTAAAAATTAAATCACGATTATTTATAAAACAAGGAGCAGAGGTATTAAAAGCTTTTTTTGTTTAAATTTTACTTTTGTACTATGAGGTTGACATTTTTGCGTAGATGAATTGACTTTAGGTTAAAGTTGATGAATTAATATTCTGATTTTTGATTGAAAATTAAGCTAAGGAGACTTACTCGTGGTAATGTTTGCTTCCTGGAAAGGTGTTGAGGAACAATCCTCGGTATTGGTAGGCAAAATCGAAGAGTTCTGTGGAATGCCTGATGAGTTCCTCCGAGTAGTCGGGATCGATTTTCTGGAACACTATACTTGCAGAGGCCAGAGCGGCTGCAGCCTCAGCCGCGACGTCCGAGCCAGGTTGTTCCTGATCAATCTTATGCGCCGGCCTCGTCATGTTCAGTTCTTCGGGTCTGCCCCAGAACTTGTGGTCGCTGGGGAAGTCTCCCACCTGAGCGTAGAACTCGAACGGCGCCGTGTGACACTTGACAATGTAATCCGTTCCCCATTTGATGGCCTCCGCCGTCGCGTTGTGCTGCCCGACCCTTCTGTAGGTCTCCTCGTAGGAGGAAAGCCCCCAGGCCAGGATCGTCATGGAGTAGGCTATCGTGAATCCGAACTTGACAAAGTCCGCAGCTGCAAAAGCGAATCGGTTATACCGTCAGTTTCAACCTTTAGGTTTACCATCGTAGTAGCCTCCGGTCAGATCTTCTCCTTTGAACCCTTGGTCGTTCAGGGCGGAATCCCCTCGCCAGGCGATCCTGTTTCTCTCTGGAAGAATCCCCGATCTCTGCGCCTCGTAGAACAGCAAGGAGAGCTTCAGGGCCTCCCTGTAATTGTATCCGGCCGTGACCGGCTGCGAGGAGATCCGGGCGGACAGGATGATCGGGATCAGGATTTTCGGGATCAGCATTCTCGCGCAACTAAGCACTTCTCTAGTTTTTTTTTGTTGTTACTTTATAATTTTCGCCGTTCGGGGAATTTTGCCCCGGATGCGCGTCGACTGGAATACGTTAGGTGTTCGTACTTCTCTCACCTTGGGAAAGAGTGAGCGTTCGAACGATTCTGCCTCATGCTGATGTACTGCCGCCGTAAGAAGTACTGGTACTTTGAAAACACTTTCGATTTGTGCGATGTGTGGAATATGAAATGTTGTTCGATTTGCGCATCATTTGCTTAGTGACAAACTGCTCGGAAATGCCTGCTGCGAGACATGCGCCAAAATCTCCAGGTATACTTATTCTAGGTCAAGAATGTAATTTGCTACCTTTACTTTACGTAATCGAACCTGCGAATCGATTACGACACACACGATTCGTTCCACATTACCATTTCTCATTAATGCAACCGAAATATTCGCATAATAATATTAAAACATGAACTAGATTAAATTAACTTCAATGACTGCTTCACAACATAATCGTTCCTTCAATATTTCAAGTACAATAACAATATTGTTAAAAACTTCTTGTAAATAAACCAGAGTTTAAATAATTATTCTTTATTTAGAAATTACGATTTTCACTGTATTTAACTTGACTCACTTTTAAATAAACCGAACCGGATTTCTGTATTATATAATTTGTTGCCATAATAATAATTATTACTCTTGAAACGGTTCAATTATATAAAATATACACTAATTAATTCTAGATTAATTATAACACAAATTAGCTAGGTTTGTGGTTGGTATCCTGCTGCTGGTTCATCTGAGAACTACTAAACGAAATGTTAAAGCCACAGTCAGACACACAACACATTACTATTTCACCCTAAAATCAAGGGAAGAGAAATGGTAAATTGTAAAGGGTAGTTGTTTCAGTTTGTCTTCATATCCATTTACTTTCATTATTAAGTATACCCTTCTTGAAGCTTCTTTTAAAGAATGTTAACTATTTCAAGAAAAAAGATATTGAAACTGTAATCGAGATTTTCGATTTTATGATGTGAAAATGTGAAAAGCGGTCGTGAAGGGCCAAGTGCATTTTATCAGGTAATCTTATATATTCAGAGTATAGTTTCATTTCAGAGTACACTTGGGATAGGAAATTGCATGGATTTATAGCCTCTGGTACATTTTATCTTACTAGGTGTCTCATATATGATAATAGAATAAAACGAATACATTATTTATAATCATATGATGTAGTTCAGATTTAGTTATTACCAGTATAACCAAATAATTACAATTAACTTTTTGCAATTTACATTCAGAAGAAAATAAAAAGTAATTAAAAGTTGATGTCAATAAATCAAATAATAACGTAGATTTATTGGTAATTTCAATGCTAGGTCCAGCTAATTTAAAAAAACCTATTAACAAAGTAATTTAGGCAACACATTTTTCATTTAAACAATGCAATTTGCTTATAATTCAATTATTAATACTTGAATTTAAATTCAACTTTTGATTTGTCGAATTGACGAACTAAATAAACTATCGTTTTTTTTTAATATATAATGCTGACATTTCATGGTTATATGTGTTATTATTTGCAATGTTATATTAATGTTTTAGAAAAACTATTTACAAAAAGTAATTTAGGCAACATATCAATGAGATTTGTTTCAGACTTAATTCATTTATGAATACTTTAATTTAAATTCAAGTTTCGAATTGTCGAATATTATATATTCTTTTGAAACTGAAACTAGTTTTTTTTTTAATTTCTTAATGGAAAATGTTATTATTTAGATATTTAGATTTAATCCGTTCTTTGAAGTAAATAATTAATGGAAGACATGATGAGATGTAGTCTACAATCTAAAATTATTACCGAATCGATTTTCGTTCCCATTCCCATTGTATTCCTTGCAATAATGTATCCCTTTTTCATAAATACCATAAGTTTTCAAAGTATTTCTATTGATATCTTTTCCAACATCTAAATCCAATGTATTATAATGCAATAACTTATGTTTTAAAGTTTCTAGACATCACATATCAGTAAATAAGGTTTCCTCAATTTGAACTCTAGTTGTTAAACTTGTAATCTTAGACTTCTCCAAACGTCTGTTGCCTTAATAGCATCTACTAATGTTGCATTAAATGTTTAAAATATTTTATTATATATATATAAAAAAAGAAACAATGTATTTCGTTAAGCGTACGAACTGTGCCAATGAGTAATTTCTTTAACAAACAAACAAAACATATATAATAATACTAAAAAAAATAAATGCGATTGTGATTGATCGATGGGTTTGTAATTGTAATGTTGAGCAAAATCAGTCGATGGCCAATTGCCTGAAGCTGCCATCCAGACCGAACAGATCGTCGTAGTTGGTAGGTTTGCCGGGACGTTTGGATTCGTCCGCCTTGACGGACTCTTGGGCGAGGAACCACGGCTGGTACTCCTCCAGTTTCTTCATCCAATCATCTGAAGAATCGAAACGTATTGATTAAGCAGATAAGTGGAGGTTGAGAATAAGATGGACTTACCGTGGAAATCTTGGCATTTGCCTGCGCTGCCGCCGTACTCCGTCGGCAGGATGTCTTTGGGGATCATCTTGTGCAGAGATTCGAAGTCGTTGTGCACGTGGATGCGGCTGCGAATCTTCTCGGTGAGGAACGGTTTCACCCAGTTGATGATGGTGTCGATGATCGGGGAAATGTTGACGACGTGCACTTCCTTCAGCTTCACCGGGTACGCTTCCTGGACGATGACTAGGAACTTCTTCACGATGGACGGCGTGACCTTGGAGAAGTGCGCGGGCGTCACGATGCTCGCATCCAGGATGTAAACGTCTCCGGCGACGCCTGTTTCCTCCGCATCCAGACGGATGTCTCCAATCATCAGCACGATCTTCATCGCATCGAATATCGAAGGGGCTGTGATCGACTTGTCCAGACCTCTCATCACGATCACACGTCTTCCGTTTGGTGTTAGACCGGGCAATGGAGGAATGTTTCTAAAATCAATAACAATATGATTTCAAATTTCAAAGTCTATAATATTCACTTTAGGACAGATTAATTGTTGTTATAATGGATTTTTCTTATAAATACGTTCGTGTGTGAAAATAAATATCTTCATGCAAATTACATGTTAAACAGAACTGTTTTCGTTGCAGTCGATGGGTGAAGATGAAAACTATGTTCAAGACCTGATTTATGTATTTTGCGGATGGAAATGCACTAATAGCGTTTACTTTAATAATTAGGCAAAACTTTTCCAACTCCATTATGCTTACACGTATTTAACGATCTCCTGCAGCTCGGGTTTTCTGATGTCCCTGTTGGTGAACAACTCTGGACAGGCCGTCCTCATCGTAAAGTACATGTCTAGTTTCCTCTTGCATTTCTCCAAGGAGAATTTGCATCCGCGGAGGAAGGTCAAGATGCGATGTTCGTCTGGAAAACATTTAAATCGTTCGTCAATTCACAACATTTTAGACCAGTTTATCGACCATGAAAAGTTAATGATCGATGTACGTGGAAACGCGCACATGTGCCTCTTGTTATGTGTTTTTTTCTTTCGTTACATTTTCTATTACATTTTAATAAATTAATGCGATCGATGCAGACCGCTTCTAACTGTTTTCCGAATAAGATGAATACGAAATGAACGAGCCGCTGAATAAGTTAGACAGGTTCTACCCACCCCAGGTGTGCGGGAGATGGGGTTGCTTCGCAAGCCATTCCTTCATGTACTTGAGATCCGAGTCTCTGGTGTTGACGTCCTCGTTGAGCTCCTTCCTGATCATCACCTGCATCGCAGCGTCCGGTTGTATCAAAGCCATGATCTGAAACAATGCCATCATCATCAACATCGGATTAGCTCTACTAGATGCAAAGGTTGTCCGGGTCAAAAATCTTCGCATCTCCTAGGAACGAGTTTCACGTTCCAAGCAACAAACAAAAACCGTTTTGTAACCTTCGCAGAATGCTAAAAATAGTAACGACCGAAATTCATGTACATCTTTGCGATTTGTTCTTCAGGTTCAATTCAAAGCATTTACACACAAAAAAAATAAAAAAAGCTTTGATTCAGTTGATTCATTAATCAATAATTTTAACAATTGCTGTTTTTTAAATTATAAATTAACTAAATTTTTTAATCAATATCTATGTTAAATGTTCTATAGTCTATAACCCTTTACAGCAATAGCATTTTTGTTGTTGTTCATTCTATACTTATTCGTCTTTTAAGAAAATTGTGAATTATTCATATTTTATAGAAATTGAAATACTTATTAATTAATTTTGTAAAATAATCTTAACAATCTGATCTAATTTCTTTGTATTATAAGGCTAATGACCAAATACCTTAAAATTATTGTTTTAAAATGTTAAAATGTTATTATTCTTTATTATATAGTAATTACAATTATTGGTAGGAAGACTTGTGGTCTTAGCTCAAATAAAAATTAGTAAATAATTAATAAAACTATTGTTTTCTGAAGACTCTCATGAAAGAAGTGCTAAAATAATTAAAATACTTCAGTTTTGAATGCAAAAGAATAATTCTGGATATTTATATGACTTATTTCCAGGATTCTTTCACCTTTGGATTGAAAAATAAACGTTTCCAGAGTTCTTTTCACAAGAGTTCATTCTGCTTTTCCAACAGTTCTCTTCTCATATTAATAAATAAGATAAATAAAATCAACCCTATCATTAGCGTTTCTAATTAATGTATGTAATATTATCTAATTAGCAACTCATTTCCACCAACTATTTAATACACTTTATGTAAAATTATCTAATTAATTTATTATTAAATACAACGTAATTATATAATGTCAGGGTTACTACACAAAATCTATTATTCAAACGAGAATAATTCATGTTTAAGGTGACAACTTTATGTGAAAAAAAAGCATAAATAATTCATCGACATTTACGAAATAGAAATCTACGTTGACCCACAGAGTGTGTTTTAATATAAAAAGAAGTCATTATAATTTCAAGAAACTTTATAAAAATGATTACTTAATAGCACACAAAACAGGCAAATTACAAAAAAAAAATCTTGAATGAGATCAAACAATTTTAGTTTGATTCTGTTTAAACAACTAAATTTTTATATTTATACAGAATTTATCTGGATATTTCCGTATTTATTTAAATTAATCAAGTAATCCATGTCATAAAACAAAGGAGATACGTTCCAATTGTGAAGGATTTGCAAGTAAACAATACCTGTTGTTAATTCAAGAATTCATTGTTTAACTTGATATCAATTCTAATTGAACTATGTATACAAAAATACCACAATTGAATTGATTTATGGCATTACTAATAGTTTTAATGGAAATTAATCCACTTTAGATGTTTTAATGTCATTTTCTAAAAGTAATATTTTAACAATTGACAATTTTCAATCAAATTTCAATCAAAATTTAAACATTGGCTGGTTATTATTTTGTAATATATTCAATGTATTATGACGTGCAACATTCTCATTGAAGATTGCTGGTAATTACAATGAAAAGCGTCAAAGTCCGGACTACTAAACTAGTTTTTAATTTGTCGTCGATTGCCGGAATACGTCGTTTTTTTTCCATATCTTTAATTACGAAAGTAATTAATCGGGTGACAGGTAAATTGTCATTGAAAGCCAGCTGCGAGTTTGAAAGTGCTTTGGAAGTTTTGTGAAAGGAACGCAATTTGCTGGCCCATTATTCTCATTATTCTGTTATCGCAAATGAAAAGTTCGAAATATCTCTCCAACTGTTTAGTCATTTTCTACACAATGTGTAACGAAAATATTTCGCAATTCTTCGACTTTCTAACGACATGTGTGTTTGAAGAAGTGGAGAGTCCGCAGCATCATCCGAGAGAAAGTCAAGCGGCTTCCCCCCCCCCACTTGTCGGAATTTAGAATTATCTTTGCTCTGATTGTGTTCCAATTTCCAATCTTGCACCAATTCTTATTAAATATTTCATTTGAAGCTAAAACTAATTGTCTGAAACATGCAATGGAAATCCGAGTATACTTACTTGATTTGAGTAAGTCACTTAAGTCACGCACTCAACCCACACTTAAACTATTATCACAAGTAACTGTTGCTTTACGCGTAGCAGAAAACAACTGAATGAGCTAGCATCCGTCTTACTAGATCTTATAGTAACTTTTACGCTTTGCTAAGTACGATCTTGACCAATGGTGGAACGTCTTGGAGCGACTTCGACCAATCCGATGGTGGGACACGTGACGCTCGCAGCCAACTTTCTCCAATCTTGCTCCTCGAGTCCCGTTCCCTATTCGCTTCTTTCTTTCTTTTTTTGTTTCGTATCCCGGCAATATTTATACTTCTTGCGGCACGCATTGTTTCGATCGATTGTTGTTGCACGGCGAAATAACAAATAAATACGACACGAAAGGTGGTCAAGTTGCTCGAGTCAGCAAATCGTTGCGCAATCCACTTACTATTATTGCACCGAACCAGAGCATGTCGTGTCCGACCATTCTTTTCTTCTGTTCTTTCTGCGCGAGAACAAAAGAAATTTCGTTTCCCTTGCACGTTTTCTCGGATTTTGTGTTTTGTGTTTGCGCAAGGACTTCACCTTTAAACAAAATCTATTTTTAAACAAACTTTTCGAACTCCATGTTTACCGGGTTGCCTAATCGATTGTTTTTGTTTACTTTCATTCGACATTGAAGATTCCATTCAACTCTGTTCAACTAATGTCAAGAACCAAAATACATGTTTGCTTTTATTTAATTGTATTAATTGAAAATTTCTGAAGAAGATACCTACAATATAGTTGGTTAATGTTGAAAATACAGCATAGTGCAACAACTCTGCAAATGTCATAGACTTGCTTATATTCTTTAAAGTCTTATTTAGTTCAATTACAAATCCACACTATACCCATTATCGGTTCAGATCAAAATCGCGGATTAAAGCTGAATAATCAAGCTTTCCAATTTACTAATTGCCATATTTGTAACTATTATGGTAGTCATGTAATTTACGGTCAAATTCTTCCAAAAACCGAGTATCTTTACAAATCATTTTGTCGGTAACCATAAATGACACGATTATAAATAAACACTCTAATTAAAGGTGAATAATCAGGCTTTCCAACGTGCAATTTCCTATAATTGTAACTATCCTGTAAATTGACCGACAAAATCATGAATTTTTTCAAGGTTTACAAATGTCTACATTCTTCTTGCGATATTCTCATTATTTTCCAAGAAACTACCATTTTCAACGCTAATTGCGCTTTCCAAAAATATGGTCGTATGCTTCGTGAAATGCCGAATTGCTCACGCATTAAATGAGTTTTAATGCAGTACAATTTCTAAAAGCCATAGAAAGCGTTTCCATTTCTTACCTTTGCAAACGCGTCTGTCTGAGCATGTTTCCATAGGTAATTAAAATGGAAAATAATGGATGGAAATGGATAATAATGATAATAATTTCTTTTCCCTGTTCATTCCTTGTGCGCGCAACAATGAACAATAATGATGATGATGATGATGACGGTACAACAGCTAGTCCAATTTGATGCAACCTAATTGGTTCGGCAGACTGTTTATGTCTCGGCCGTAATTAATGAATTAATAATTAATAGTTTTCGCGTCACGGTGTGATTTCGCTTCTTCCACGGAATTCTTCGCTGCATCATTTATGTTGCGCTTTTCGTACTCGTGCACAGATGTTGTTCCACAAGGATCGTTCGTTCCTTAAGAAAAAATATGTATTTTCACATAGTCTGAAATAAATTGTATTTACAATATTTTACTATTTATTAAATATCTTAAAAACTATGTATGGCAAAAACAATAATGAATACTCAAATTAAAGTTAAATAATCAGACTACAATTATAGTATATTTCTAAAACTGAAACTATTCAAGTTTTCCTGTAGTAAGCGTTCAAAAATTTAAAAAAAATAAACTCGAAAAATTTAGTATTTTCACATATTATAAATTACCTCAACAACTATGAATTGAAAATGAAAGAATTAATACTTAAAACAAACTTAATTTTCAGGCTATAATTCTGTGATATTGTATATAAGATTTCTTTAGAAATCAAACGGTTTTATCTAATTATTACTATATATAAAATTAAATTACAAACACCACAATACATAGCATTTGGTGCAACATATGGTTAATGTAAGTCATAGTTGTATACAACCATGTGTTTAGCAACAAGTTTTGTACATATTTTTTCAAATAATAATTTCTACTTACTGTAGAAGTTAAGTACATTGTTTTGCCGATTCTGGTGGAGTGTAATTTCTTTTAAACTTTGAGGATTTCATCATGTAATAATGCTAAATATCGGGTCGAATCTTCGTTTGTGCACACTTCGTGAGTCACCAGTTAGAAAGTTTCTTGAAAATTACAAATTACAATTAACCTTTTTGTACATAAACTACAATCTGCTAAGAATATGTTGAACGCAATTTTATCAACAATGTTATTCACAAATTGAGAAATGGTTTATTTGATGCAACAAGGGATGGAAGTTTCATGGAACTTCGTGATAACAAATGTGAGAAGCTTCTGTTTGAGATACAAGTTACATACATTCTAATCTTATAATTATCATTCCCCTGTGGGTCTTCCTTACTGTTTTCCCCTGTCACCTCTTCATATTAAAATTTTACTTCCATTTTTAAATTTATTATTATTACAAAGTTGCTTGATTATCTAATAAAAACGTACTTTATTTTCGCTCTACAATAAAATCTAATTTGTTGTTGTATAACAAAAGTCAAATATCTTGAGGTGGTCGTTGTACGGTATTTGATGTAACGAGTTTAGAAGAATAGCGTAGAACCAAGGTCTTGGTCAAGGACAACGAAATAACGAGCGTCTGAACCTGCAGACGTTCCGAATATTCTTGAATGCACCATGAAATTAGTAAGCATTTTTTAATACATTTTCTATTTTTCTACAAATTTATTCGAAATACTTAAAATTACTTTCGAAAGAAATAATTCACAAAGATATTTAAAGAAAATAACTTGCAAGAAATGTTGAAAACTAATTTATTAAATAACAACGCGAAAAATTACATTAATATTCTAATAATAACTTTAGAATTTAGACAATTGTTAATAAGTTTCACATAATATTTGTATTAGACTAAACCTTTGGATCTAGTAAGTTAAAAAAACTAATAATTAGATAATAGAGTCACAAAGGGAAGAAATTTATCAATTTATCAAGTAAATATTGCAAAGAAACAATTAGTTTTTTAATTATAAAATTCTAAAAGAAAATTAATAAATGATTGTTTCGATGTGAAAAAAGCAATTACAAATTGAAGAAGCGGTTGTAATTGAGGCAAGAAAGTATAATTACTTCCTTTTTCCAATTAATTTATTGCATTCGAATCAACTAAAAAAGAAATTTGAACCGAACAAAAAAAAAACTGGATCTATTAACAATTTCCAGCAACAAATTTATTGTGATGCAAGCGCGTTTTTGTTGTTGTTGTTGTAATGTGTAATAATGATTACGAAATGCGACAGCGATCTTTCGACTTTGAAGTGCGGAAGTCATCAACTTTCTTCAATCTCGCAGCTCCAGATGAGTCGGCATACTTGAAGAATGACTCACGTGCCGCTAAAATACTTCTCTTCCAATCCACCTGATTTCATTTCATCGACTACAAGGAGTGACTTTTTTGATTGAATAATACATCCGTCCAATAAGTCTATAATCGATGGTGAATGTATAATGTGGAAGGCGCATCTTCTTACAGCGGGATGGGGCGGGGTGGTCGACGGTACAAGGAGTAATTAATGCATAATTCAGAGAACCATAAGGATCGTTCGTGAATTATGAAGTTCTGTGAGAACACGGACAAATGGACGGGGTGGATCGGATGGCCTTCTTCTGGAATCGATGCGACATTACTTATTATTGGTCCACGGAATGACTTTCATTTTTTCACGTACCCCTGAAACATAAGTCACCCCAGTCCAACATCGTCCAGTCGAAACGCGAAGGTCTCTGGTGCAACACGTTCTCTACACTTTAGGATTGAGCCGACGAACGATGTAGAGGATACATCACCTTCTGACAGATAATTTTCGACAGTTTCGGATTAACAAAAAAAAAACTCATCAAAGGTAATCGAGTTGATCGAGTCGAAAGGTTTTCGCTAAAATCTTCTTTAAGATGATGGAATTCAAGACCCAGGGTCTCGTCACAGACCTGATGCCTAACATCAGGCTGATGCAGGCCAGCGGACACTTTCTGTTCAATTACCATGCAGACAACAGCGGGGCTCTGCACACCCTCAGGATATTCTATTCTTGCGTCCACCTGGTGCTGATCCTGCTTCAATTTGGGTGAGTCTTGCGATTTACGATCTTGGAAGGAGAACAATGCCATGTCGGAGAATGTATTCTCAGGTGTATTTTCGGAAATTTGGTGCAAGAAGCGGAGGATGTGAACGATCTGGCCGCCAATACCATCACCATTCTGTTCTTCACCCATTGCGTCACCAAATTCGTTTACTTTGCGATTCGATCGAAGCTGTTCTACCGGACGCTCGGGATTTGGAATGCGCCCAACAGCCATCCGCTTTTCGTTGAATCCAACAACAGATTCCACTCCATCTCTTTGACCAAGATGAGGAGAGTTCTGATGGTGGTTTTGGTCACGTCACTCATCAGCGCTATATGTAAATACGAACACTTCGAATCCCAGAAACGGTATGCTCACGTGAATTGTCTCTTTCATATAGCCTGGACGACGTTGACGTTCGTCGGGGATAGTACTCACACCAGGAAGGATCCGAACAACGAGAACGAGACCATCACCGAGGAAATACCCAGGTTGTTGATCAAGGCTTGGTACCCTTGGAACGCGATGTCGGGAATGCCTTACATGTTATCATTGGTCTATCAGGTAGAAATTGATTTCCCATCACATACTCTCTCAAGTAAATTTATGTCATCAAATAGCATTAATATTACCTTATTAATCAACAAAATGAACAAGTCTATAATCTTCAAAAGACTAGTTAAGGAAAAATTCAATAGCTTAAAAAAGAAACTAGTTAAAGTTAAACCATTTCTACATTTTGTTTTGACAGATTTACTACGTGCTCTTCTCCATGCTACAATCCAATTTAATGGATGTGCTCTTCTGCTCTTGGCTTATTTTCGCATGCGAACAGCTGAAACATCTAAAGGCCATCATGAAACCACTGATGGAACTCTCCGCAACTCTGGACACCTACGTTCCAAAAAGCGCGGATCTCTTCAGAGCGAACAGCGCGAAGTCTCAAGATAACTTAATCGAAAATGGTATGTTATTTCCTTACGTAATCAGAGCATATTCAAACGATTAATATACATAGATTACAACAACCTGAAGCAGGATTACAAAGGTGTATACAACACGCAGCAGGAGATGGGCGCGCACTACAGATCCGGAGCTTTGCAAACATTCGGTCCAGGTGGAGGCATGAACGGTGGAATCGGACCAAACGGTCTAACGAAGAAACAGGAGATGATGGTCAGATCGGCCATAAAATATTGGGTCGAAAGACATAAGCACGTTGTCAGGTATTAAAAAAAATGGCTTGAAGGCGCTCATAATTTTGATCGTTTTGCCATTTTATATAAAAATCAACTACATTATAGGTTGGTCACTGCAATTGGCGATGCTTACGGAGTGGCACTTCTATTCCACATGCTGACGTCTACTATCACCTTAACTCTGTTGGCTTATCAAGCTACAAAGGTGCAATTTTAACTGCCCCATTGCTGATCTTTAATTAATCCTAATTGTAGATTGACGGGGTTACGAAATATGCAGCGAGTGTCATCGGTTACTTATTGTACGCTTTAGCACAGGTGTTTCTCTTCTGTATTTTCGGAAACCAATTGATCGAAGAGGTAAGGCGAAAATAATATATTCGTTATAAACACGTCTGTTGTAATACGTTTTCGTTGATCAGAGCTCTTCTGTGATGGAAGCTGCGTACAGTTGTCATTGGTACGATGGATCCGAGGAAGCCAAGACCTTCGTTCAGATTGTCTGTCAGCAGTGCCAGAAGGCTTTGTCCATATCCGGAGCCAAGTTTTTCACCATATCTCTGGATCTGTTTGCTTCAGTAAGTTGATCAATTAATGCAACTAATTGTATTTTATCGTTTAAAAAGTCTACAAAATCAATCAATCCATAATAGCTTCTGGCGACTCAGAGCCGTATGGTCATTGATTCCTGAAACAAATACAGCCTTCAAGGGATTAGTTGTCGTAGGGCAATGGTTCCAAAACTAACATCAACGATATGATGATTGATTGAATATCACCACACCAAATACAAGTGTTTACTATCGAATCCAAATTGCATGCGAATGCTAATTGCATCGGTTGCTCCATATTTTCCTCACTGCACAAACAAAAAGTGACTTTCTATTTTATATTAACAACGACCAAAAGCAAAGCAAAACAAGACCCGAGCACACGGCTTTCACGTTACGCACTTTTTCTACAATTGAAGAGAAGTTTCTACTTTTCGTTTATGTTCTGCCCAAAAAAAAAGGAAACGAAACTGTTACATTAATTTTAATTGTGCAACATTTTGTGTGTGTGTATATGTTTTGCGAAACAGGATTATTATTTGTATTAAATTGAAATATGAAATGCGGAATATTCAGATCTGGGTGTACATGTCACGACTGTTGTTAACGATGCATTATTCACTGACTGTCACCGTTGAAATACACGCATTGCTGAATGTCCTAGGTTTATCCAAATTAATGATGGTCATGAATCTCTCATCGTAATTATGAAATAATAGTACATTATTGTAATGTGTTTATTAATTAATTAAATTTTTCTTCTTCTAGGTTCTTGGAGCAACAGTGACATACTTCATGGTGCTGGTACAGCTCAAGTAGAGAGGATCAGGGAAACATGCAATACCTTTTTTTCCAAGCAAACTTATTTTTTTTGTTGAATTAGAAAGAAATGCATTCTTACGTGTCTTACTTGTAAATATAATCTCACTCAACTCAACTTTGAGAGCAAAAAAAAATGATGATGAGGCCACAATTCAGGGCAGTTCCTCGTAGATTATTGTTATTAACAAATATATTTATTGAATTCCCAACGTTACGTAATTTATAGAAGCACCGACGATTTTACATGTTAGTAAAACGGAGTGAATATGAGAGAAGTTAGATATACAAATTAAGGTAGATTTTTTAAATTTCTTTAAAAGCCTAATTAAGAAATAAACAACAAGTTTTACCTGTACCTGAAAGCAATAAAGTGTTAGAACGTTTGATTCAATATTATCTTCTTACCATTTCGAAATTATTTCTTAAAGAATCGACTTTTGAATATGAAGAAACCCTTTAAATGAATGCATACAACGTGGATGAAACTTTTAAAGAATTTAAAGAGCTTTTGATTATTATGTAATATTTAAAGTTTGTATAAAATGGATTGCTTAAGTAATAGGAAATTGAAGATTATAACAGTCTCAAGAAAACGGATCATCTATCTGTGTTACTGGGACGTAATCGATCTTGGCCCCCTGTCGACGCCCACGCGTACCTCCGGTTTGCATTGTCGGGGGCGGCGGCGGTGGCGACTGAAAGACTGAAAATCCGTGATGTGTGCGATGTGACTTTGGCTCGTGCCTCTCGCCAAAATTACAAACTTGCCGCCCCCAAACGACCACCCGCCCAGCAATAATCAACCCCACAATGCTCATGAAGTGACAATCAAGGGGGCGGTAATTATATTCGAGCCGTGGCTCGGACGTCTTCACAAGCGCCTGTCAAAGTTCAAAGGTAAGTTTTTGACATGCGACATCTGACGTTTATTTGTTTACGAACAACAAGATGACGTGCAGCTTTTGCGGGGGTAGGGAACAGCCCAATCAATTTCGTAAATAAAACAAAAACGGAAAGTGCTAAATCACCCCAAGTTTATTTTAGACTTTTCAATCAAACTAATTAATTATTTTTTAGATATACTGGCAATTAATTATATAATAATATTATAAACACCAATGCAAAATGTTATTTCAATAAAATATGCGATATTTAGTTGGTATTGTCGATTCATTCAATTATATAAATTCTCTCAATTGTAAAACAAAAATGGTAGTAAAATAATGATTTTCTCGTTCAATAAGAAACCAAGTTTTAATTTTAAAAGTTATTACAAGAAAATAACTATGAGATTTCACAATTAATGAAATGTGAATTGTTTTTTTTAATAACAGTATAATTAGTATTCTAGCCCAATAGATAATTAATTAATTAAAAAAATACTGAGACATTAATTAATTCATGAGAATGAAAACAGTATATTTCTGTCATGTTTCTCCAAGTTTACGTAAGCGTCATGTGTGTTGCATAACACTATCACATACAACAAGTTCCCTTATCCATTTTCATTTCGATTTATTTTAAACATGTTTATATTCATATAAAATAAGTAATAAATGGATGAGTTATTTATATTTCGTTGATTTCCACCGGAGAAAAGTAATTACAAAAGTTCTAAATTAAAATTCGATCAAAGACAATATAGAAAATTATGATAAGGCAAACAAGAAATTTCCTGTGCCCTCCCTTATATTAAGGTTTTTCTCGCGCAGAAATCGAGAAAACTTATTAATTGCTCGCAAACTATCCCCGGCCGGATACCGGTTTGATAGGTGTTTACTAAATTTCCTTCCTCAAACATCAAACAACCTTCCGGTGTTTGAATATGTTAGAACCATGCGGAAGGAGATTGATCCCATTGCAGAGATGATTTTCCATTAAAGCGAAGGGACCAAAACTTATTTAGTTTCAGCAATCAACGAACTTTCCAGCGAATTTGATCTGTTTTGCTCTTTTCGAGTTGCAGTCGCAATTTTCTTGTTACGTTTTTCACCGTTTTTCCAATCCACGGGTTATTGGGTTCCGACATGAGAAAATGAAATTCCCTCGGAAATTCTTCCGAGAACTTTCATAATTATTAATTAACTGCGTGTTTCTCCTTTGATAATGGTAATTATCAAGTTTAATTATGTAATAAACATGCGTCTTTCTAATGACAAACTTTTTCGTGTAGACATTTTTTTCTTCTTCGTAAAATTAACATTGCTAAATTGTAAAGTTGAAAGGATTCGTGAAGTAATGAAAGGCTGCAAAGTTCGGTTTAAAATACTTTTCAGTAAAGCAGTTAGCGAACTTCATCGAAATATTATACTTAATTCAATTACATTCAACAACTTATCACATGAATTTCATACATTGCTGGTTGAATAACGTATGTTTCATATAATAAATAGAGAATAATAATAAATAAAATTTAAAACTTGAGTTATGAAGAGAACTAAATATTGAAATTATTATAGATATTACGTAATAAATTGGATAATTTAATTTCTGTGCAACGGACGATATGAATTTATAATGGGAAATAATGTGTGCAAAAGGGATGTTCAAAAAGTGGACGTGCCGGGTGAAAATTGTTTCACGCAAAGAGGATATGCTGAATGCAAAATGCATGTTGACACCATCGCATAATTTATATTCCGAAGAGAAATACGCTTTTTAGTTTTGTACACTCGTTAGCAAACAATTTCAATGATAATTTCTACGTAAAATCATCAAACTTTTCAATATGATTCACAATCATAACTAATAAGAAATCAATTGTTCCTCTACTCGATAGATACCCCTCCCTTTCCCTTGAATTCATTTCAAAACATTCCAATCTCTTACAGATAAAATTAATCCCTTAATTCAATAACACTATTTTGCTCAATATTAAAGTAAATAAACAGCTTATTAACGAAGCTCTATAATAAATATGTGTGCAAAATGATCAAGAGATTGATCTGGATTTTAATATGATAAAATTATTTTGCCCAGATTTCATGAAGCCAGAGACTTTTGTAAATATTTCTGCGTGCTTTGTTGAAATAACTCGCGATTTCCAAGAAAATGCATGGAAAATTATCCACGAACCATTTTCCTTTGAGGAAGGCACAACATAATGGACATAGGCTTAGACCCTTTGGGGATTGCAAGCCGAGTGAATGCGAGCATTTGCATCCGCAGCACGCTTTCAAATTGCTCGTTTTTGGCGCTTTTCTTTCCATTTCAAATAGTTCCCAGTATTATACCGGGATAATTGAATTCAGGATAGAAGTGGAATAATACATCTAAGGCAGCCGTTCTCAACTTGTGGGTGGCGAAATGACAGCTGTCAAAAATGACAGCTGTCAAAAATTTTATTATTTATAATTGAGTCGTAGCATTAATTAACGTGGAAAATGATTAAGTAATTTCTATGAAAAGTATGCAATCGAAACTAACAGAAACGTTTCATGAGATATGAGGAAATTAACAAGTGTGTAGCAATTGTATTAATTTCGGAGAATGGTTGGTGATTTGGGAAATGTCTTTCATTGCTTTAGATGTGCGAAGAAAGATCGTTTTGTGGGCGATGCGATAAATATAAATTGGCGAGTGAAAGAACAAAGAATTTCTCGGCGGTAGGCGATGAAACAAATAGTGGCCATTTCGTGCAGTGAAACTGGAAGACTTTTGTGGAATTTTTATTGACCTTTTCTGCGCCCTTTCTCTCTGCCATTCCTCCCAATTCCAAAGGCTACATACAATAAACGAAATCTCCAATGAATGATCGAAATATGAATGCCGCGGCAGTAACAAAGGGCCAATGGAGTAATGAAGCGAGACGATCAAAATAGGCTTACATTTATAGTTTTCACATGTCATTTTGTTTGGTTTAGGGACAAAACTTGATATTCATACATTTTCAAAGAAAATATGTTCAGAACAACAAATGATTTAGGCAAATGAGTTTTCGTTATATAAGTAATTTAATCCCTCGAGGATTTAGAATTAGGAGAGTTACAGGTAGTTTTGGATTTGTTCCATTCGTTCTAAGAATAATTTGAAACTTCGATATCGAAGTGAGGGTTTATTTCACTAACAGTTCGAACATGAACCTAATGGATTGGAGGCTGCAATTAGGCTGTTAAAAACTTGAAATTCCGTGTGGAAACGCGATTCCGGCCATCAAAGCGACCCCCCCTTTGATGTTCAACGATCCAATTATGAAACTGAGATGACGGAATTAAATACTTCCAAATGAGTTGCATAAAAACAATGTCGCAATTTGTGTGTGCCACCTCGAGAGAGCGTGACAAGTTGTCGGTGGAGGCCTCGGAGGGTGGTCCTAAGCCCCGGGTAAAAGGATTTATGAGGAAAGTTATAACAACTTTTCGTTTCACATATTTTTCCAGCCCGAAAAAACTCCCTCTCTCTTTTCTCCTCACTCACTCACTCACGAACGAAAACAGGCCGCCCGGGCTTTTTCTATCTTTTATTAAACGCATTTCCGACGGAATTATATCTGAAGCAGAAAACGGAGAACGGAAAATAAATAGAGAAAACGTTTCCTTCGGTTTTCCGGAATAATGGGAATGGGAAGAATGCATAACCGAATCTGAAAGCTGCGAAATGTCTGTCTCTTACGTGTGGTGTTACGTGTAAAAACTTTTGCCGGCTCGAGCATTTCAGTATGCATTTGCCTCTGTCGGACTGTCGGGATTCTAAACTTTATAATAAACTGATTGCAAACAAGCAGAAGTTTCGTGGAGTGCGAGTTGTACGATCTCGAGAGATTAATAAATGCATGTGTTCATCGATTCTTTTGCAGGATTATTTGGGATTAATTTCGAGTTGGTAACTATTTAGGTAAATAAAGTTTCCTTGTTAGGGGGTAAGTTCGGAAATCTAATTTCGTCCATCCATACGAAGTTCAACTTTTCCACTCGCATTCTCTCGTCACCTGTCTGGGAAAAAGTTCCGTTTAATTGATTTCGCTAATATTGAGGAAGTTCAACAATACAATCAAATTTACAGTTCTAAATTCTGCGAAGTTAGTGAAAACAACAACGATCATCACTTGAAAATTGGCCACGCTATATTTTCTACATCGTAGTTGCCTTTTAATGGTTTCATACAGAAACTGTAATTACAACCGTTTTTTATTTAGTCTCCTTCATTTTCAGAATTTACAATATCTATTTCCATTATATTTATTACACACTTAAATTCATTATAATTATATCAGTTTTAAATGAAAAAACATTCAGTAAGAGGACGACACACAACGCACCCTGCAGTTTATTTTACAACTGTTTCATCATTTCCCTTGAGCTTTCATCATTAGCGCTGAAACAACGGACGAAAAGAAGTTTTAATTAAAACCGGGAACATTTAAAAAAAATTGTATATATAATATATTTTCCAACGAAATTAAGCAAACTCGCTTCATATTCTCATCATTATTCGGACTCTGTATTTTTTCAGTGAACATATACGTATTGGATTGCACGCAGTAAATTGTGTTATTTGCTTTGCAAAGAGAAATACCAACGTTGATGAAACTAATTGAGTTGTAGGAGTAATTTAAATTTAATTAAAAAAACATTGGTACAAGCAATAATTATAATTCAATGTGGATTAAATATTCATGTCAGTATCATATTTCCGGTTCAGTTAACTTATTTCAATTTGGAACTCCTGCCAAAAGTACACAACAAAAAATACACCGGGGGAACAATAAAATGTAAATTCCATTTTCCAGATAAAAGCAGAAAATGTGTATACATAAAATTTAACATATCTCAGCTATGTTCATGTCTCGTTTCTGACCAACATTTACCAAAAAATGTATAGCTCAAGATTAATGACATCTTAATTGTTTTAACTGTCAACCTACTTCACAATTGTACAACATAGACAATAATAATGTCTGATGATTCTTGAAGATTATTTATAAAATTTACACAGTCATCATTCGATTATTGAGAACGAAACGTAATATTACTTAAAATTGTACCGCTGCAGATGATGATGCGGCAACAACTCAATCTGCAAGGATTATGGGAGATGCAAGAAAATTAAAATTGATCGACTGGTTAATCCCATCAAACGCGGCAACATCGGTCTCTCGGATCTGGGTTACGCAATCCATTTAACAAGCATAATCAAATCACCGCTGAATTATTTCGTAAAGTTTGTATCTGAATGGAGACACTTGAAAGTAAATCGACTGCATTGCATTGTACTTTCATTTTCTTGTTTATTCATATACATCTTATGTTCGCATTATGACATAGAGATGGCGTATTGAAAATTACAAGAGTAGCGTCACTAAAACCACTGCAACTTGTGAACTAAATGTCAGATTGCCATGAAATTTTGACAGACGTCGTCTATATGTCCTATTCTATCAACTTATTGAGTTGACAAACGATATTATCATTGTCATAATGAGTGTAACACCTTCAAAATCTGATTGAATTTAGTGAATGTTATATACAAAAAAAAAATGTGTACAATTTTCGATCGAGTTATTCGCACTCGATTTTATTTGATTGACGGCCGCACACGAGCATAACAACCGAAATGATCACGTCGATATGACACATACACGTTCCATGCAATGCAAATCAAAAATCGGATTTGTTTATAATTGGATTTGTTTCATTTCCGTTCGAAAAATTGATTTATTTCTTTTTTATTTTGTGGCGGAAATAACACAAAGTGCACTCGAAACACATATTCTGTTAATTTCTCTCTTCAATGTGAAATGTTTTTTATTAGTTTTTACGTTTGCCAAGTTTACCATGTTAATATTTATAATTCTGCTGTACTACATATGTAAATCGAGGAAAAGTTGAATGTGGAGCTCCATGAATCTTTTCATGCAAATATTAGAAGAGGACTCGACTTACGGTACAGTTTGCTTTGAATCTAAAGTGGTGATTAGTGGTCTTGCTGTCGGTTTGGGACAGAATTATGTTGATATTTAGATTTATGCTGTTTTTAAAGAGACACCTTCCTAATGATATTCTTTCTAACATTTACACATTAAAAAACTTACATATTACTCAACAAGGCACCTGGTACCAGGATAACTACCCTTAGGCGTTTCATGTTTGCAAATAAAATGTTGGACTTAATATTGATTACGATCACCAGTTTTGGTATAACTAGATTGTCAAATTTGACTGAAAATTGAAGAATAACCGAATTTTCAGCTTTAATTAGAGTGTTCATTTATAATTTACAGAGAAAATTAATGATTTGTAAGGATTTGTAAGAACAAATAAATGTCGATCGAGTGATTTATATTCTTGCATTGTTCGCGGAATTGCACATTCCTGTCAGATATTTTGATTGACGAGGGCAAATAAAGAACGGTGTGTTCCTTTTCTGATAAGAAAACAAATTCCATTTCCGTCGACGCGTTCGGAAATTTATGAATATTCCGTATAATCCCATATTAAATAAAAATATATTGAAACTCTGGTATCCAATATGATTTCCGATTTCTGTAAGAAAATATATAAAGGAAATGGTTCGACTATGTCATTTGGGTGGTGGAATTTTCATTTGCTGGACGTTACGTATTTATAAATATAGGAAATTGCGTGGATCGCGTTTTTAGTGGAAAAACGGAAGTTGTAGAGAATCGTCGGTAAGTGTATCTTTGTTCCGCTCGACCGGAAGCACAATGCATCATCCGTTGACTAGAAGAGGCACTGGAGAACGGCGAGGGGTGTCGGAGGCGGCAAAAGGGGTTGTTTTAGAATTTAGGGGATGCGCGCTCCACGGCCGCCGCCAGTTCGACGCCGCCGTCCCGACGCCGAACATCGTCGCTCCAAACTCTCCCTCCCGAAAAGAAGAAAGTTGAAAGGAAAAAGGAACACGAGGAAAACAACGTTCTTTACAGAGATTAGTCTTGAGGAGGAAAGGATGAAAAGTTTCTGTGCGATGTGAAGGTGAAGGGTGTCAAAATTTGTACCTGACTTTTCGTATCCGTGCCCTTGCATTTTCATTCCTTGTGACACTCGTTGTAGAAACAATTGTAAAAGTGGCGGCGACCGGGAGCGACTCGCTTGCTATAACTCCGAATTCTAAACGGAACTTGGGTGAGTTGTGCCTTAATTCGATGCACTTTACAACTTTAATAAACTTTCGAACTGTTCGGACTGGGTAAACACAACGAACACAAAACTGTCACGTTGACGTGAGCCAAACGCATTTCGGATTCAATTATTTCTCCAAACAATTTCCGCGGTTCCTTGAACAACAACACTATTCATAACTGCCACCAACGCAAATGCAAATGTTCCTGGTGAATTAATTGAACCCTGTTTTGCACAACATTCAATTTGCAAACATAACTAGAAACAGATTCAATCTCAGCTATTGACAATTAGTCAATATTCGAGTTTTGTTCTGTCAGATTTTTTAAGTTCGAAGCATAGGAAGGCTTATAAATTACTTGAAATATGATGTACAGTGGTGATCTTTAATATAAGCTCAACTTTTAAGATATTTTCAAGTATTCTGAAAACCTGAACCTCTGAAAACGCAAATGCAAATGTTCCTGTTGAATTAATTGAACCCTGTTTTGCACAACATTCATGTTGCAAACATAACTACAAACAGATTCAATCTCAGCTATTGACAATTAGTCAATAGTTGAGTTTTGTTCTGTCAGATTTTTTAAGTTCGAAGCATAGAAAGGCTTATAAATTACTTGAAATATGATGTATAGTGGTGATCTTTAATATAAGCTCAACTTTTAAGATATTTTCAAGTATTCTGAAAACCCTATGTAAGAATGTTAAAATATTATTAGTTTTATTAGTTTCTTTTTAAAACTTTGAGCAACTTTGACAAGAAAAATCACGCTTTTTCTGTTACAAATATGGCAGATAACTTGATTATTCAGTTTTAATTATAATATCTGTATGTAAGAATATTATATTATTATTAGTTTTTTTGCCTTGTAATTGTATTATAATTGTTTTGGATGCATGTCAGATTTTCATGGGAATGAACGAACATAAATCTTCGTCAAATTCACGTTCAATTTTAAGCATATCAAAGTTTGGAACTCGACAGCACAAACCTTGACCGATGCAAAAGTTTGCTTTTTTTCCGTGTGTGCAACGTAGGATAGACTGAAAAAATTTTCATTATTCATCGTTTTTTTTATAGAGACCTTCTGAAATCATACATAAAAGATTGCTCAATCTGCAAACGTTGCAATGAAATATGTAAAAATTGAATTTCTAAAAGAGTAATTAACAAGATTTAATTGATTTGCTTCATTTATTTATTCACATTTGTACATTTGATTTAAATATACTTCAAATGAAGTTTGCAAAGTAAACCTTCATATATATAAGAGATAAATAATGTATTTGTAGGATATTACTTCAAAATTTGCTTGTTATGTTAATAGAAAATTATGTTATTAATATTTCATTTATTTATTTAAAAATCGTCTTTCTGCCCTAAATTAATTAATAATAACACTCAATTAATTACGCATTCGAATGAATATTATTCAAATCCACTACAGACAAATACTAACTCATGCAACAGCAATAATGAAAACAGGACACTTCGAATAAACAAATAGCACATCTGTTGCAAAAACAACATTCGACCGTCAAAACCCAGCAGCGGTATGCAAAATAGGATATTTCTAAATGGAAAGGAAAACAAGAAATGCAAGCAAATTTCAAACGTGAATAGGTTTCACAAAGTCCGCATTTTGTATGACTTAATATCTTGATCTGTCGGAAATTTCACGTTTCTAATTCATAAACAATACGTTCTGAAACCGAATTTAAGTTGTAACTCAATTGGTCCCAAAGCCTAGAGGCGTTGTCCCACGTTTCGGTGATACAGTCAGCTATTATGTGTCCCGGCGCATCCACAATTTTATTAAAGCTATATATTATATAGCAACGCAACGGGAATCGATGGATATCCCCATTTTTATAACAAATTGTGGAATATTTATGTTAAATCTGATATGTAATAGAGATTATTTAAATTAATTATTAAAACGAATAAGTTTACATTCAACAATCACCTTTGAAATATTTCAATTTCTTTTCAGTTACCGTTTGGAATCAAACTCGAATCAAAGAGAGTACGTCTTGCGAAATATTGGAATAGATGTTCATAAATATTGATAAGAGTAGAGCTGATCGTGCTTTCACGCTGATTCTCCTCCTTGCATATGCCTGTTATGTGTAGGATCATTTATTCTGAAGCTTTTCACTCGAAACAAGCATACAACATATATATAATAAAGCAGAGTGGATGTGGAAGGTATTGAAAAAAAAATAATGAAAAAGCAAACATAAAATTTCTCTTGATATTTCAAATATTCATTATAATTTTATTGATTTTACAATAAATAATGGATGTCTTTGCAAAGTTAGGGATATTAGATTGAATATAATTTAGATATTAGATTGAAAACTAAACTTTTACTCACTCATAGTATTTCGTTTTCCATCTGCATATTATTATTTTTTTGTCTTTTTTTCGCTTATAAAATTATTTTCATATTTCAAAGTAGTGTATCATGAATACAAAACTTTCTGATTTTAAATTGTTATTCGTCGCATAATTGCTGAGAACTTTTAGTTTTCCATAAATTATCCGATTTCCAGGAAACTTTAACGCAGTAATCCTTAAAATTATGCTCTTCTTTTAGTTCTATTTTCGCTTAAACATAAACGTTTTAATCTATATTTTGTCGAACTTTTCACTTTAGTCCTTGATTTTCATCATTTTTTATTGGAAAATCAACAAAAAGTACACATTATAACATTGCTTTTTTCCAAAAAATAAAGAAAAACTAATATATTTATATAGGTATTATAATCAAATAATACAATTAATATTAATAATATTAAAAAAATTAAATTGTTATTCGTCGCAAAATTGCTGAGAACTTTTAGTTTTCCATAAATTATTTTCCAGGAAACTTTAACGCAGTAATCCTTAAAATTATGCTCCTTTTTTAGTTCTATTTTCGCTTAAACATAACGTTTTAATCTATATTTTGTCTAATTTTTCACTTTAGTCCTTGATTTTCATCATTTTTTATTGGAAAATCAACAAAAAGTACACATTATAACATTGCTTTTTCCAAAAAATAAAGAAAAACTAATATATTTATATAGGTAATAGTATCAAATAATACAATTAATATTAAAACACAATAAACTTTTTGAATTTTTTAAACTCAACAGACAAAATCAGAAAATATTGTAGATTGTAATAATTTATAAAAATATCTAAGAGATTTTGAAATCCGATTTAGTATTATAAGATGTATTGGTGTAATAATTCTCGTTATTTTAGGTCGTTAAATCCATTTTCTCAAGGATAAAAGTCACATTTTTTTGTTGTTGTTACGTAATCTCTTGCATCGCAGAGTTATAAATTGCAATTTATGGCCGTAATTTTGTGATGCGAGGTTTTTGCAAAACGCGAAAATCGTCGCAAAGCCGCATTTTATGCAATAAATCGATGAACTCATAAAGTGCATGCATTAGCGAAAATATGGAATTGCCATCCAAAAAGCAGGGAATTTGGACCTAACTTCACTATGATTGGATGTGTCAGCGTAACGCATGCAGATCGGATAATCTACTGGCAAAACGTGGCTAAGAGTCAATGCAATATCTTGACGACGGATTATGGCGGGTCGTGAAAAGAAACGCGTTTATTATGCAGTACTTTTCCATCTTTTTTGGGAGTTTGGAAGGGCCTACACCCAACATCTGTTTGATCTTCATTGTTTTTTTTTAAAAAGGGTGCACACGGAATTATGTATGAAAGTGTGCGCTGAAAATTCTCGTTTGCACTATAAATTGTTGAATTCGTGCGCTTCCAGCGGTCGGCGAATTTAAACAGCGTTCGAAATTTAAACGGCCGCTGCGAGAGAATTCGCATGGAAGTTAATTAAATCAAATACAAAAAAAAATATGTGAGGCAAAATGAAGGGAATTTAACGGTTATAGGGGAGGGATGATAAAATAAATGCGAGAGGGCTTCATTTTAATCCGGAGGGTGAATTAAAACGAAATGAAATGAGGGAAAAAATGTATACTGAAACAGTGCACTGAAAAAAAAAACGTTACAACTAATTAGTGTTCGATTGTATTGTACCAAGAGACGGCAATAAAGAATGGTTACAAAGCATTCGCCTTGTTTGATTCATAGCAAATTACAACTGAAGAGGAGTGCCTTTCTTTTCATTGGTAAGGTAATAAAACTTTAAGAGATTTCTTTAGGAAGATGGTTTTGCTAAGATTGGTCAAATGCTAAAAGAAAGATTGGCTTCTCAAGGTTCTCTTCATTTTAGCACTACCTTTGGTTCTTTTTGGACCCACAACTCATTGGTTGATCGAAACTACATGTTTTGTCAACATCTCCAATAAATCTTTTTTTATTGTAATCAAAATATGTGACTGATCATAATTAAATCATAATTGTAATTGAAACAAAAATATGACCATTTTTTTTTCATACAACGATTGTTTTTGACAGCCCAAAATGCAGAATCTGTCGAATGTCATCTGTCACGTGTGTCAGATTATCTGATGATTATCCACTCAAATTTCTGCACGAATTTTGCTTGTTATTATCTTGCTGAAAATTAATGTTACAATAACACTTTCCACCTCACTGAAAGCAGCGGCGAACAACAACAGGTCCATTATAACCCACCTGTCAGATTAATTGACAGAAACAAATTAATCGCTGTATCCACCGGCCCCCTTTGTTTTATCATTACTTTTCTCGCCTCATTTATTTCCATTGTTCCACGATCGATACGGTTCGTGATCCGAGAAGGCTTCATTCGATCAGGGCAATCACTTACAGCGGGAAGAAGTGTTATTTCACGAAGCAACACACATAATATGTTGAACGTTAATTGATACGTAACACTTTCAGCAAATCATTGGAAACCGACGACTGATTCAAGTTCGTCCCACCATTAAAAGTTATCCAACTAATTAACGTCAGGCGGCGCCTGGCAGTAATTCAAACTTTTAAGTGACATAAACGCTTCCGCTTATCCTTTGTGAAATCTCAACACCCCCCCCAGCAATGAATCTTGTGCATCTAGCCGACTTGTTTTCATCATCGAGCCGTAATTGTGTTTCATCAAATAGAAAATGTGTCGATGAATATTCAAGGGGCATAAAATATGCCACCTCATCAATTATTCAATGTTTTTATAAATAACTTTGATCCTTGAACTGAATTTCTTCCATAAATTACTGGAGTAAATTTAAGCGAAAAACAACTTGATTAAGAGAAAACAAATAAAATAATATTTCATTCACAATATTTCCAAGAACAAAATTGTTATATTCTCATGCAATTTTAAAATTGAATATCGAAGTAAACGAAATGAATTTCGACAATAATGGAATTGAAAGTGCAGTTCAGTAAAGCGCTCTTTAATATTGAATGAGTTCGTTTCGAGAATACATCTGTAAAATAATGATAAATAGAGGCGTCTCTCTGTACACAAGAAGGAGCAAGTTACAAGAGAGTGATGTGCCGCATGCCACGTACTTGATGGTTTTATGATGCCGACTTCAAACTCCCACGGGACTCGATAGTAAAATAAATATCTCCTCGCTCCAATATTTATTTTAGCCAAAGAATGTAACGGAGATAGTTTTTACGTTTCCTAGTATTTTCTATCAAATATTTGAAAAGTATGACAATTACAAAAAAAAATGCAAAAAACCATAAATTTCCTAAAATTCAACTGCAATCTGATGTTTAGTTCACAAGTTATAGTAGTGACGCTACCTTTGTGATTTTCAAGTTGATGAATATAGTCGAATATAGCTCAAAAAAATGTTGTTATATTAGTGATTCTACGAACTTATTGAATGATGTGTTACTTTGCTACCATATTTCGACTTGCAATTGAATCAATTCACTTAGATGTAATCTTCTAATGCACCGTTTCCGACACTCGCATACACTTAACAAAATGAAATGAGCATTACATCAATCTTCGCCTAATCATTTCGCTCACGTGAATCCACGAAAACACACTTTGTTCGGTAAAGAATAATCTGAAATAGAGGCAGACAATGCATCACAGACTGAGGCCATCATCAGTAAATAACGTGTGCCGAACAGTGAACAAACTTCTCTGAAAGTTTCCAATACGGAGAATCGTATTATCTATGAAATATCAATAATATATTCACGTAATTTCTAACTTCTAAAACGTGCACATCTCGTATACATAACGGAACTTGTTTATTGTTAGTTCTGGAAAGCAAATAAGTCCGAAACTTCGTTCGGTCACGTCCCTTTTTCGCATTCTTTACGTTCGTTTCCGGTTCCGGATGTTTCGCTTACAATCGTTTTGTTGAATTTAGGTGCGCCATGAGCCAACTCTCTAAATTTGTATACACAATTGAATCTTGCTCAATATTGGAATACGTAAATCTCTTTATGAAATATCGTCCATTTTTTTTGTATTGCTTTATTAAATTCTTGAGAATTGATTCAATAACTTTCGTGTTGCAGCTGCAAAGCGCAGGTGTTCACTACTTATACAGATTGTTCGATGCAGTCGGGCTAACGGATGTCGGGCGTTCAATACAGTCGGGCTAATGAATGTCGGGCAAATGATTGACGGGAAGTCTAATGTCGGGCGTTTGAACGCGACATATATTTCTGCAAATTGTATATTATACATCTTATATGCTGCAATAAAATTACTTTCAACTAAGATATATTCCAGCTGAATAAGCAAGCAAATGCCCAAGGCTGTTATACATAAGATGCCCTCTTCGAGGATCACTTGATATGTAGTTTGTTGGTCAGGGTCGTTGCAGTAAGTCTGGAAGGATCATTGGGTAACGACGTAGAAATATTTCTTCAGAACATTCCATTAATTATTGCTGATTATGCATTATTTTAGAATTTACTCACACGTAATTATAATGAAATTTGACTGAAGTCGTGACACCCTTTCTTTTGAATGCTTTGCATCAAATTAAAATTAGATTACTTCACTTGCGAACAGTGTAAAATCTTGTACAATTGCGATCCTCTTTCACTTGCCGTTTCCTCGATCCATTATTTATTTTCCAATTTCTATTTCGATGAGAAACGGTCGAATTAAACGGAATAGCAAACCATCAAACAAAACATCCAAAGACCGAAGGTCGAGCGACCGCAGCAGCAGTAGCAGGGGCAGCCTTTCAAAATCCATCCAATTTTCCAAAGTTACGTAATAATATTGCAGCGGAAAAGCTGAAACAATTCGCCGCTTTTGTTTCCATCCAGCAGCCACAGTTGACTCAACGTTAATTAAACTCTCGGACGAAATTGTAATTATTATAACATAACTGTGGGGATTTCGGGCGGCGCATGGCGAAATGAAATTAGTTAAATTTACAACGATCAGAACTCGATGTGTCCATTTAATAATTAATTTGAAACTGGTTTACGTTGGTTCAACAATACGGATCGCTTTTTATGGAAAATAAATTGCTCGTGATAAAATTGTTGTTGGGTAAATCTTCGCCGGAGCGGAATGGATGGGTTTACGTGCCAAGCGCATCCACCGCATTTCGTACGGTGTTTGGGAGTGAGAAAAAAAGGCGAGTAACGCTTTGATTTATTCGCACTGAAAAACTAACTATCGCAATCTATTGATTCTATGTATGGACTTTTTTTTGGTTTTCAATGAAAATTGCAATTCATTGTAGTTTTACGTGGTCATAAATAATGCGGCGTTATAGCCTGGCATATACTATATTAATTTTGATTCGTTTCAATAAATAAAGAATTAATATGTGTTACAATCCTCAACTATCCTAGTATCATATGCATCTTTTCGATCCATTCTATTTATAATAGTTTTCGAGAAAATCGCTAAAACGTGAAGACGCTGCTTTTTCGCATGTTTATTTTTCGTTTCTTCAACTTCGACAACGAATTGTAGCCAAACGGATCAAGGCAAAATAACAAATGATTATGCGTTATATTCCTCAATTATCCTAGTTTCATTAGCATCTTTTATATCATTTCTATCTATTATAGTTTTCGAGAAAATCGCTAAAACGTCAAGACGCTGCTTTTTCGGCTGTTAATTTTTCATTCCTTCAACTTTGAAAGCAAATTGTAGCCAAACGGTTGAACGCAAAATAATAAATGGATATGTGTTACAATCCTCAACTATCCTAGTTTCATATGCATCTTTCCTATCCATTCTATCTATAGAAGTTTTTGAGAAAATCGCTAAAATGTGAACACACTGCTTTTTCACTGGAAAATTTTTCATAACTTCAACTTTGACAGCGAATTGTAGCAAAACGGCCCAAGACCCAGCAATAAATGAACATGCGTTGCATTCCCCAACCATCCTAGTTTCAGAATCGTGTTTCGGATCCATTCTATCTATTATAGTTTTCGAGAAAATCGCTAAAACGTGAAGACGCTGCTGTTTTTCGCACGTTAATTTTTCATTTCTTCAACTTTGACAGCGAATTGTAGCCAAACGGCTCTAGCTACAACAATAAATGAATATGCGTTGCATTCCCCAACTATCCTAGTTTCAGAAACATGTTTTGGATCCATTCTATCTATTATAGTTTTCGAGAAAATCGCTAAAATGTGAACACACTGCTTTTTCACTGGAAAATTTTTCATAACTTCAACTTTGACAGCTAATTGTAGCCAAACGGCCCAAGACCCAGCAATAAATGAACATGCGTTGCATTCCCCAACTATCCTAGTTTCAGAAACGTGTTTCGGATCCATTCTATCTATAGTAGTTTTCGAGAAAATCACTAAAATGTGAAGACACTGCTATTTTTCGCTTGTTTATTTTTCGTTTCTTCAACTTTGACAACGAATTGTAGCCAAACGGATCAAGGCAGAATAATAAATGAATATGCGTTATATTCCTCAACTATCCTAGTTTCATTAGCATCTTTTATATCATTTCTATCTATTATGGTTTTCGAGAAAATCGCTAAAACGTGAAGACGCTGCTTTTTCGCATGTTAATTTTTCGTTTCTTCAACTTTGATAACGAATTGTAGCCAAACCGTTCAACGCAGAATAATAAATGGATATGTGTTATAATCCTCAACTATCCTAGTTTCATATGCATCTTTCCGATCCATTCTATCTATAGTAGTTTTCGAGAAAGTCACTAAAACGTGAAGACGCTGCTATTTTTCGCATGTTAATTTTTCATTTCTTCAATTTTGACAGCGAATTGTAGCCAAACGCATGAAGGCAGAATAATAAATGAATATGCGTTATATTCCTCAACTATCCTAGTTTCATTAGCATCTTTTATATCATTTCTATCTATTATAGTTTTCGAGAAAATCGCTAAAACGTGAAGACGCTGCTTTTTCGCATGTTAATTTTTCATTTCTTCAACTTTGAAAGCAAATTGTAGCCAAACGGTTCAACGCAAAATAATAATTCGATATGCGTTATTATCCTCAACTATCCTAGTTTCATATGCATCTTTTGTATCAATTCTGTCTATTTTAGTTTTCGAGAAAATTGTAAAAATGTGAAGACACTGCTAGTTTTCGGCTGTTAATTTTTCATTACTTCAACTTTAACAATAAATTTCGAACGGCTCCAGATACAGCAATAAATTAATATGCGTTACATTCCTCAACTATCCAAGTTTCATACGTATTTTTCAGGTCCATTCTATCTATTATAGTGTCGATTTGTACTTACATTTTAAAAGAAAAATTCTTATATAACTTTGTACATGTCTTCAAAAACTACATTTTTATCCCATTTTTATTTCTTTCTTTCGTTTCCTCTCTCAACGCTCCGATAAAACCCTCGTGTGCAGCATTTCTGGCGATAATCCTCCTTTTGTTTAAAATAAGCTTACGATTATGTACTACACGACGTACAAGATTTTATTTTTTCAACAAGGATTTACTTTTTCCACCCACGCAGCTGAGATTACAAAATCCATACGGAAAAAGTGAATGCATTACTTATTTCAGAAAAACCTCCACTCCAGGAGTTACATATCCTCATTCAATAAGTTCTTATCTTATATCTCGATATATTCTCTTAAAATTACAAAACTAGCATCAGTAAAACTACTCTAACTTGTGAAGTTTGCCATGAAATGTTGACAGGTAACGTCTAAAAGTTGGTACTTCCTAAAAATCGAATGGATTTATGTCGATCTATACATCATCCTACGAAGTTTTCGAGTTAGGTGTTACATAAAATTATATGCTTTAAATATATATTTTTTATATAAAGCAAGTGGAAAAGCGCTAAAATCGTGTTAAGTGCAATTGATCAGCAAAATCGAGCTTACATGGTAATTGCTTGAAATCCGTCGGACGCGAAATACGCTGAGCCCTTTTCATAAGCCACCGAATTGATTTACAAGCATGCTTTGTATATGCATTATAAACCGAAACGCAGTGTTGTTTCGTTCGCATTGTGTTTAATTATAAGTTTGGATGTTCATCGATTTATCAGCTGTAGCAGTAATTAATTTCATTGTGAAATGAATCATTAATAAATATTTGTATTTTTTGGTTTTTCACATTCAATAATGTTTCTATGATCAAAACCAACTCATCTAAAACAAATTTCAGTTTAAATATTGTGTTTTTCGAATTCATCTTGAATTATGAATCATGAATGTAATAATAGTAATTTTGTATGTAAACCAAACAAGGAACTATTTAAAATATTTATCATAGTTAATCTAAAGTAAATTAGCGAAAGTTTTGCTCTAATTAAGATGAGAGCACGCAGATCAGAGAGCGTTTGAAGTTTCCAAGTTGCTCAAAGTGTCTTGAAACTTTTGGTTAAGAAACGCTGTATCGGTAAATAACAGTGTAATCTGCTGTCCATATTTTCTGCATGAAAATTGCATTACCTTAATTCACCTAAACTTTAGGATACAAATATTCGTAAAACATTCGTATAATTCAATTATTATCTTGCAACATTTCGAAAATGCTATGTACTTTTTGGATTCGTCAAGATCAATTCTGAGTGAACAACTAGTAATTCTTGCAGTCGTTTCAAAACAACTATATCTTCGTGTAGAGATTTATCAAGGAAACCATTATTTATCTTCATTCGTATTTGTCGGCCATTTCATTTATATCTGTATGTAGATAATGGAAAGTAATGGTAACTGCAATGTCCCATGTGGAATGTGTATTTCTCCATCAGCATGAACATTCCAATATGTGAAATATATTTGCTTTCTAATTAATTTTTTTGTCAGAAAAAATGTTGTAAAACACAACACAGCTTTTGACTCAGCTTTTTCACTAGCTTCAAAAATCCCAATCAATATAGAAAAGCCTTTGAATCAAATCTATATCAAGTACATTATTTGGTTCTGAAGAAGCACGTTTATACATAAAAATATAAAATAATGAATGGATTCATCCTAAAATTATGAAGTAAACAGATGTAGGTTATAGGATAACATTAAACTTCGTTTTTTGAGGGCCCCCATTCAGTAATTTAATAACACGTCTGCAGCGATATTTTTCAGCAAACCGTAAAAACCGGGACTTTTAAAAATTCCTCTGCCAGCAGCGGCAGCAGTAACAACACTTGAAACTTTATAATTGTGTTTCGTGTCAAATCGGCGAACTTAAAATTCGAAAGAAATTTATACCCGAAACACCACTTTGCACTTTGCGCGCAAAACTGAAATCGGTGGCAATATTGTTTTTTATTATCTTTCAGTTTTTTTGTTGTTGTTGTAAAATCTCGTTAAGTGGATTATTTCATTACATGTACTTTGATGTTGCCTGCACTTTTACATACACTAATTGAACTTTGTAGCGAGATATAATATAATAATTTACCATATACATTAAAGTTATAATTTTTTCAACTTTGACCGTAGATTACACAAAATCTGTAATAGATACAAATATGGCAGATGGCACGTTAGAAAACCTGATTATCTAGCTTTAATTAGAGTACTAATTCATAATCGTGTCATTTATGGTTTCCGAGAAAATGGATCTGTAAAGACACTCGATTTTCAAGGCTTAGAAAATATTTTGCAACTTTGAGCTTAAATTACAGGAAAACCGTATTAGTTACAGATATAGTAAATAGCACATTGGAAAGTCTAATTATTCAGCTTTAATTGGAGTGCTTACATACAATTTCATCGTTGATAATTACCGAGAAAATGAATTATTTGTTTTGATTTTTCATTTTTGATTTATATTATTTATTCTAGTCTACTTCATGTGTCACGGTATGCCTTTTTGGAATCAAGCAGTTTTGTATGTGACGCAGATTAATGGTAGACTTAAATCGTCATTGTTTCGAAAGGGTATATTAATTGGTTTTGACCGAGTTGCAGGAATTCGTGTAATGGGATGTCAGCAAACAACGGTGAAGGGAATTATTAATTTTGCAAATACGAATGGAAACCAATCGAATCTCAAAGCAGAATTAAATAAACTCGGATCGAAGTGAATATTCACGGCTTCTCTTTGCTAAAACCTGAGGATTTCTTTAGAATCCGTTGATCCACCCTTCTCGTCCACCATCAATTTCCTTTCGTTAACCGCCTCAACTTAATAATAATTGCCCTGGGACATTTTAGGGGAGACTTAATTACGTCCCCAGAGGAGCGAAGATAAGAAAGATATATAACCTAAAATGTATATAAATTACTGGTGTTAGACTGTATTGTCATTATTTCTAAACAAGAATTAATACCAATTTTGGCGTGAACTTATTACACAAACTCTTGAAATTTGAACATAATTACATAAAATTAATATTCATCTTACTTTTATCATTATCGAATTTCTAATTAACTACCTGGACTAAAGGATTATATTTAATTAGCATCGTTACAATCATGCGTTATTTTACTTGAAATGTTCAATTTCAAGACATTCAAGAAAGTTCACTTCATTGCAGATGGAATAATAAACTTGCTGTTTCTATTCTAAAAACTATTTCTCGAAGTAATTATTTTGTGACATCACCTTTGGGATTTGTCTCCCGTGTTCCGTGCATGTCCCATGTCCTCCCCAATGTGTAAATTTAAATATGCTGTGTGACACGAAAAGTAAGGAATACAAAGTACATGGCAAGTGGTGATTTTCTTCTGTTGCGCAAAGAATCTATCGATTGTCAGGTAGAAAACAGAATATATTGATTTCAGATTTAAGATGTGTTATTTCAGTATTAAGGTCGATCGTACAACAAATATAAATGAAGATTAACTCGACTTGACACTCCTTTGACAGATTGACTCGACTTGTCAATCGTTTGACAGATTAACTCGACTTGTCAATCGTTTGACAGATTAACTCGACTTGTCAATCGTTTGACAGATTAACTCGACTTGTCAATCGTTTGACAGATTATCTCGATATGTCAATCGTTTGACGGATTAAATCAAACATTTTTCAAATGTTCACTATATCCATAACAGTCACAAATAAAATTGTTTGACTAAGAAATAGAGTTCTTTTCTCACATTTTAAAAGGATTTCCTTGTAAAGTCCTTACAAAAGCCATCCATGTTCTCCTGTTCCCCAAAAGCGACTCGTCCGTCCCCAATTAATATGCAGAGCAAGTGTTTTGCCGTTTTCGGGATAAATTTAAACACCCTTTCCGCGCCACTATTGATAGGGGTGCGAATACCCCAATTTCCAAGCCGTACTTTTGCATAAATTCGCAGGACCCGAGACGTACTTCGTGCTCATACGACCACCCTCCCCCCAACACACAAAAACTAATTACGCTAAACGTGAATCCCGTGCAAATATGAATTTATGTTCATCCTTCTTGTTCCCATTCCTTGGAAATACACAAATTCTTATTCATCTAATTAATTAATTAATTATGCACAACAAAATGATAATAACATTATAAATAAAATAGGATTAGTTTGTGAAATTCCCAATTAACGTAATTGTTAAGGTAAAGTGTTGATGCTAAGATAAATGCAATGAATCGTAAACTCGAAGTAAGTGCAATAAATCAGGAACCAGACAACAAACACGAAATTGTGATTCCTTTTTTAAACGATACCTAAATTCCAATTTAAACTGCTGAATGCACGAAATCCAACTTCAACTTGCAACTTTTCTTTTAGATTGCTAATATATTTTTTCAATAATAAAAAATGTCCACCTTCGTCTGCTTTGATTAATGGAAGAAGTTGGAATATCGTCTTTCCAACATAAATAACGTTATATTTTTTGCCATCATCTTTATACCAGGAAATTCGTCAGGGGGAGGACGTTTTCCTTTAACCGATGAATCGTGTAATTCGATAAAGACTTGTGATTTCACGGCGTAGATTTCGTTTGGAATGTTATCTGTATTCCTGCTTTTCGCATAATAAGTTAAAGAAGGAAATTTTCGGAGGAAAACGAGCGGAAACGGAAGACATGTTAAATATAACGATCCGTTTCGGTTATGCCGTGAATTGATAACAGTCATTTTGGAGCGTTTTTTTCACTGTTAAAATATCACTTCTTATCGGGGAAATGTGTGCAGTTGATTGAAAATACATACGTTTCGTGTATGTATTCAAATAATGGATTATTTATGTGTTTTTAGTAATAATGAACGCAACACAAATTAGTTAATATCTTTATAATATGTAGCAAATATGAAACCAAAGTGTAATTATGAAACAAACCAGTCGAATATTGCTTTCGTCCATTCATCAATTCCATGAGGAATGCTAGCGTTATTCGTTCTATATGCAAATTTTAGGATGAGATAACTAATGCATAATGAAATTACGAAAAAAGTTCAGCAAGTTCGTAAATCACTTTTTAAATTAACAATACATTGAAAAACTGATATAAAAGCGTTGAAACATCATCATTTATAGTAATGATTCGATATTTTAAGTATCATTAAGAAATGAAACATGCAAATGTGAGTAGATTCCTGCTCCGACCAATGTGAATCCGCTACTTGTAAATATTTAACTTTGGACTGTCGCAAAGATGGAAATAAGAAAACGAAACAAATGTACCGAAGGAAAGAAAATAAAGTGGAAAGGTTCGGAAAACTTCTAAGGCGAGCTTCAGTTCAGGTCCAATTAAGTTTGCATTCCACCGGAGACTCTCTTCCTCTTCTCATCTCCGCCCACGTCTCAACTCGTTGAATATTTATCAACACGTGTATTTCTTATTTGGTTTTCCTGCAAACTTTGCGCAAAAGACAAAAGAATTATTTCCAATTATTTCATTAGTGCAGTAAAACAATTATATGCTAAAACTCGAATGTATCATTTAGGGGACCCGTTCAAACGCCCAACAATCATTTGCCCGTCAATCATTTGCCCGACGCTCATTCGCCCGACATTCAATAATAAACCATCCTAATTACAAATTAATTAACATGAATTATTGAAATAACATTACTTACTTCTTTGTATATAAAAAACGGAACAGAAAATTTAATAAATGTATTACAACTTACCGAAGAACAGTCTGATTTTACTTGTTATTTTGTGTGTGTCTGGTTGCCACGACATTTTCAATCTTTCCTTTAGGACATTAAGGAATTCACAACTATTTCATCTTTTACTCAACTATTTTCTTCCTTCTCTCGCTTATTTCCTCAATTGGCATGAATTTAGCATGTTTAAGACACGCAGCGTACAGTGTTGTCACTGTTTACCATCATCGTTGCACAACATAAAATGTTCGCGATAACGAATATCGGGCTAATGGATGTCGGGCGTTCAATACAGTCGGGCTAATGAATGTCGGGCGAATGAGCGTCGGGCAAATGATTGACGGGCAAATGAAGTAGACCCATCATTTAGACTTAGCAAAAGTGTTTAGATTTTTGGATATCTTGGAAAGTATATACTACAAATACTTACTCGAGCATTCTAATTAAAACTGAATGATCAATCTATCAAGTATCTTTACATTTTGTTAATTATTTTGTAAAAGAAATGGCGAAAATTTCATTTTTCAATAGCAATAAACACGAACGTTCAGTGTGTTTATTCAGAATTTAATTACGTTTTCATTCATTCCGAATCGATTGCAATTCCTTTTTGCAACGAGTTTGATAAACTAATTGCTTTCCGAAACCCGAACATAATTGATTCCATTAATATTCGTTCACGTGATAAATGAATATCGATTGATTAACTGCATTCAGTTGCCGGCATTAAGCAGAGGCAATTTATTAACTGAGCAGAACCGTTGATATATCCATTTAGATAGTTATAGTTAAATCATGTAAAATTACATTAAAATAAACTAAATTTTATAACACTTTTTTAAAAGATGATTTCTTGAAAAACTAAGTGCGACAAATTCAATGTTGAGCAACCAAATTGAAGCTAAATATTTGCTCTTTAATACACGTATACTAGTTTAGTTGAATCGATTATCATTTAGACGTAATTCACTGAAAAATAATTAATTAATTAACTTGGAACATTCCGTGATGTATTTGAATAATTCACGTTCGTGAATACTCTGCAATCAACTATTTGTAATATCTGTGGTAGGTAGCTTACTTCTCGGATCAACTAATGATGTGAATTGAATGCCGAAAGCAACAAGCTCCCATTTCTCATATTCCCAATGCATTCGACTCATCAATAGTTAGATGAGAGTCTGTGATGTCTACATATTGCTTGCTATGTCTTTGAATCAAATTGCAATGTATACTAATTCCAATAATCATTATTAAAACTAGACTTTGATAATTTAAATAAGAACTTTAATTCAATGCAGATATTGTTCAATATTTAATTTGCCAAATTTGTTGAAACCTTTTTTAAGCTTCGAGAATCCAACGTCTTTACATTTTTGTTTATATCTCAAAAAGTATTTGCGACAAATTAATACGTAAGTATTCAAATTAAAGCTGACTAATTACTCTGTTGAACGTATGTACTGGTATAGTTGTATCGTTAGTTACTTAGCTGTAATTCAATGTCAAAGATGAAGAAGTATTTTTTAAGTAATGTTACATTTTTGCTTATATCTCAAAAATGTATGTATGTACGACAAATCCATTGTTAAGCAATCAATGAAAAACTATTTAAAAAAATATATCGCAAAATTTGGCTAAATCTAAAATGTAATTTATGGAACAAATATTATTTACAATCGAATACGATTTAACCCATTCGTCCAGCGTTATTGACAATTAGTTAATTAATCGAGTTGTTGATGGATATGGTCGGTGCAGTGCGGATTTTACAGCAATGTTTAATTATTTCGCAGAGTGGTTCGATGCAATTGTAATGAATATTGGTTTGTTCGCAATTCGTTGGATCGTCCCATCAAACATGTAGCTGCAACTAATTAATTTCCGACTGCTCTAAACATTGTTTCAATTCCAATATCGTTATAACTCACAATTCCATGTAATTTCTTTGATCTACAATAACTCACTCAATACGTTGGTAGTAAGGTTTCAATTCAATTTCAATTGATATTAACTTAAGTTTGTTATAATTAAGTGAATATATGTTTTGAAGTAACTGAATATTGGTTAATAATAATTTAAGTAACTATATTGAAAATATTGAAGAATTTGAAATGGATTGAATGTTTTTGTTTAATATTTGTATCACAGCGGTTAGAAACATACTTCAAGTAGGTTAAAGGCTTTTCTGGAGATTCTGCGGAGTAGTAAACAGTTATTGGACGTTTGGAAAAGCCAACACCTCTCGTTCAATAGACTCAATTACGAAGTGCTAACGTCTGCAAGGAGAAGTATTTTTTAATAAAAACCGTGGAACATTGAGACGTGAAGTGCGGATTAAATTCGTTTCCATGAGAAAGCCGAACAGCTACAACATCTGGAAACGGAGATTTCATATTTATTGCGACTTTAATATTATGGATTACAGCGTAATTCCACTTATTACGCGAAATAGTAAAGTCGGAGGAACGTGCCGAATCGAAATTTTGAAACTTCCTGTGTTTCTGAACGGATTTTTTTCTTTTTCACCCTCCGAAAATGATTTTCTTTTCCTTCACGAAGAATAGAAACTTCATTTCAAACTTCCTAATTAGTTTGTGGAAATATGTGGCGAAAAAACTGGCTAATTTTATCCGAATCCAAGAGTCTGAATCAACTGCACTCAACCTATTTTTCCTTTGGATCACTTGCAAATGTTTGGTATACATAAACTGTTTGCATAAGGCAACTAAATTCTTTGAAAATATCGTCTCGAGAAATAGATTGTTTGCCTTTTGTTGCTATTGGAAAGTTATGCAATACTTGGTCCGGTATTTCTTCGCAATAGATTTGTAATGTTTCTTCTTAAAAACACTTAGTTTTAAAAGCCTGGAAGGTCTAAAGCCGTTATTGTTCATGTATTTTTCAGAATTGGACCTGGATTTTTTGGAGCGCAGACACAATGCGTCCCATCACCAGCAACAGCAGCAGTCGAATCAGTCGTTCAAGATGCACGAGAAGAAGCAGGCCCAGGACCAGCAGGAAAGTCCGATTGAAATCAGTCCGGAGAGCGTCGACAGGGTAAAAGTCATACTTCTCGGAGCACCGGCCGTTGGAAAGACTAGCATCATTCAGGTAATGGGAAGTCAGACATCATGAAATGGTTCCCATCAAACATGTAACTGCAATCAAATATTTTCAAAGAATATTACAAAAAATATTGGGAGAATATAACTTTTGGATGACCCACATCAATATTAGAAAAATGTTACGCCAACTGACGCCGCAAACTTCAATCGAATCTTCATCTTAAATCCGATGAAAATGACCTAGAATCCAAACTTCTACGATAATCGTTATTACTACTACTTCTATGTAATTCATTAGAAAAAACTATAAAACTCATCTAAATATTACAAGGCTTTAATGGATTTCAATCACTACCATTTCTTGAACAAAATAACGTTCTTCATAAAGAATAAACAAATAAATGTTGAATGCAAAACTTTGTAAAAATGAATAGATAAATGCAAATTCTCATGAGAACCCTTTACACAGCACATGAATTAATGTTGGGTCGTTAAGAATTGGACGTAAATCAATGGACGTAATGCGAGGGATTAGTGCTAGCGTGTAATTAATGAAGTGCCCAAACGTTCCAATTACAATTTGCACAAGATTGGTTATAATTAGTCGGCTGATTGAATTTAAAATTACACGATCTAATTAATTAGGTAATAACGTTACACGCACTAGATGGATTCAGTTGCGGTGCAGCTTGTTAACCAAACCGGTGCAAAACCAGCTTACTTCCGGCATTGCCGACACGCATTCCGGAAATCCTGTTACGCCCCACGCTGCGCAAATATTTCCACAACAGTTCAAAAACAATTCTGCTTTCGTATTAGGAATTAGTCTTCATATTTGGACGCGTTTCTTGATAATCGTTATTAGCATTTGTGATATTCTTGAGATTTTAAGGTGACTTCATGTATATATTCTATGGACATTTCAGGGCAGAAATAGCTTAATGCATTTCAAATATCTTGTATCGTTCTGTGAGTCTTTCTGTTTACTTTCCAAATTCTTCACTTTGCTTCGGGGGTTTGAGGACGTGCAAATAAAAAGTGAAATTACGTAGCAAAGCGTATTTTCGTTAGAATGCAGTTCGTTCGTGCCGTTTGTGAACCCTGGAGGAATCGGAATGAAGTCCACGAGGAGTTTTGCCTCAATTAGATTTGCATTTCATTTAGTCCACGAAAGCATTAAAACTCCATTCAGATCTGCATCGTTCGAGTTTTCAGTTTCCATCGCCAATTCAATTTAAATATCAATTAATATCAGGGTTAAACACAACTTTTCAAAAAACCGGTTTGAGAATTTTCACAAAAAAAAAACAAAAATCAATTATGAAACCGGATTTTGATAATTGATTTATTGAATATAAACAAAATTAGAAACATAACAACAAAATTTGCAGAATTAGAGAAAACTCTCTCAATTGCTAGTTGTAGAAAAGTTTAATAGTCTTTGAATAACCGACAAATCCGAATTAACATGCATCATATTTTTCGGACGTTGATATTCATTCACTTTCGTTTGCTTCTTTTTTACATTCGACAATCAATTAACTTCGTGTCATATTCATCAATCGTTGCAAAAAATAGCAATTTTGCAACCCTAGTAGTTAGTGCTTGTTGTTTTTTGATTGTGAATATGTATGCAGTTTGGATGTAAAACGTATTACGTTTTGATGTAATCATTTTCCTTGCAAAAACAAACCGTTTTCTCCCGCTTTTCCGATTACATCACATTTACGTAGCCCTTTTCTCGCTTTCGTACACGGTGGATTCGATGTAACAGCCTTTCCGCAACCTGCTTTTTGAGCTTCATCTAATTTATTATATTTTTCCCCACTTTTAGTATATTAAATAACCCTTGATATTTTCCTTATGAAAATTCCCATCATCTCGTAATTTCCTCCTAATACACAGTGCACGCTTACTCTTTGATCTTCAAGCAAGAACATCGGCTGTTTGTTTTTCCTTTAGCTCCAGGTTTTCGCTTAAGAAAATGGTTATTACCATGTCGGAAACACTCTAGTTTTCTGAACAAATTCATTTAATATGAACTATAATAAAGAAAAATGCGCTTTGGCCTAATTTGGATCAATAAAGATGTTTAAATAATAAAGAAAACTAGGTTTTGAAGAAGAAAAAATCAATCATATGTCGAACTTTATGAACCAATGAAACCAATGTTTTTATCGGTTAATAACTAAGTTAAATGACGGGAAAGATGTTAATTTCTTATTGTTTTTTTTTCTTTCTTTCCAGCAATTTGTATGGAACGACTTTTGCGAGGATTACCAACCGACGGACCGCAAGCACACTTACTACCCGTCAGTGATAACGAACGAACGGCTCTACGAGATAAAGATCTCCGACCTTCCGGTGATCCCTTACTTCCCGGTGAACTCGTACTACGAATGGACCGACTACCGGTTCTACGGGTTGCGCAGCGCCACCGCCTACGTCCTCGTCTTCGACCTGTCCAACCTGGAGACCTTCCAGTACGTGAAGACCCTGCGGGAGCAGATCTGCGAGAGTCGCAACATGAGCAACGTTCCCGTGCTGGTCGTCGGGAACAAGCAGGATCTGATCACCGAGGAGCCGGCCGGCAGCAGCAAGACGCTCGGTGCTGCCGAAGAGAAGCGCAGGGACATCGTCAATCTCGTGAAGAAGCACTGGAAATGCGGGTACGTCGAATGCAGCGCGAAGTACAACTGGAAGGTGATCGCCGCCTTCAAGGAGCTCATCAACATGATCGACAGCATCGAAGTCCGGGACCAGAGCCCCATCCTGGACAACCTGCAGGACGCCCTCGACCGCAACAAGTGCGTCGTCTTGTAAACAGTTTTGCTCAAAACATGCAATAAGTAATCCTTACGGACAATCTATCTATATACAAAAAGAAAAAATATATATTACGAATAGAAAGTACCAAAGTGCAAAGGACGTACGCGCTCATGCTCACACTTTCTTCACGACTGATACGCTCGTATACTTGTACAAGAATCTCAACAGCCAACTTTTGCTTCATGTCTATATAATAGAAAAGCTTAGACAATCCTAAAACAAAGACACTCAAATTTATTAAGTACTTCATCAACAAAATATGTATGAAAAATATTTCTTGTTAACTTGAATGAGTCAACTTATTTACAAGTTTATTATACGTAAATCTCATCTACTTTTGTTGTGAAACCTTCTAGTGAAACCTAATTACATTGACTTTGGAGCATGGGCGCTGCTGTATTCTACGAAATAAGTTAATTGAAATCTCTAAATTGTTGTTATTTCGTTTCTTTTCAACAGGGTTGTGATTTCTGTGTGAATGCCAAAATTGTAACGTTCTCATACAATTAGTTAATAATACCTGTTAATCAATTAAGAAAAAAAAACAATAAATTTAAACAAACAGAAGTAAATGAAAAACTATTTAGACTAATTTAGATTTAAAGATGATATTTTTTATGTAACTTTAGTGTTTCTAGCGGTACGATTTCATTCGCTCAATAATTAAGATTTTCTTTTGTAATGAAATTGCACATTTCTCAATAGCAGAATAAAATTTCTTCAAATTATCATAACATACCTTATTATTTTGCCTGAACAATACGAATTTAGTAATCAATTGATTTGGATCCTCAAAATTGTAACTGTAAAATTAATTGTAATAGGATAAGTATAGTAATAAATTAAAAGGTAAACTTCTGAAACAACTAAAACCAATACATTAAGTAGTGCTTAAGTGTATATTATCTACGTTTTGAATCAGAGGTACGTGACACGAAATACTACCAGTTCAAGTACCTTGTAAACTTCCACACTCGTGCTCTAACATTATTGATCATTATTACACAACTGAAAACCATCATCTTCCTCTTGCTTCGCAACCTTGTCCATAGTTCATTGTATGAAAAGCATGGAACAAAGTTTTCGTTGCACGTCTGCAAAGTACAATTTTGTTTGTTAGATGACACGGGAAATGCATTCATAAATTATAATGCACACCACAAAGACCATTCAGGTCACGTTCAATTGTATTTACAAACTATTTGCGAGAAGACATTAAGTAAATTAGCGTACACATGCGAAACTGTTAGCACGTACAATTAATTTACTTTTAAATCTCGAGCACTAAACGTAACATTTAACATTATAAATTTAAAACAGAGTCTGGAGAGAGCCTTGACGGAAGACGACGGAGTACGCTCATGAAGATAACGGAGAAGAAACGTATTGTTCTTGAGAAGAGAAGCAAAGTGCTCTTCAATGGAGCAAAGGAATCTTCACTCGTCAAAAACTCACGAACATTGAAGATTTGTTTATATTAACATCACCTAAGTCCTATTTAGAAATTGGGAATCAGAAGAAAGTTATCAACAATATATTAATTAGTTTGGAAAAAATATTGCACTACAAAACTACTGAATAAGCAAATTTAAATTGAAAAAAAAAAGTAAATGGTAGCCAAATAAACTTGCAGCAAATCTACAAAAGAAAAAGTAACATATATACATAGAAAAACACTCCTTTAAAACGTTGGAAACATCATTTTTCGAGAGGAATTTTTGGATCAGTTGTGAGGGTAGAAAAAAAAAACAAGATTTTAAAATAAAAATAAACGATTCATAAAGTAGTTAATCAATGTAATTAATTTCATAAATGTAAAATAGTCATTTTATTATTGTTATTAATATTTTTTGTGTGTTTGTTTCCCCATTCAATAAAAAAACCCCTCAAAATTTGAATTCAAAGACAATTTGAATATTAAAAATTTCGCTATATATATATATATATATATGTATTATTTTAAAAAAAAAACAACATTTTCAGTTCATTTCTTTCAACAAAACAAAACAACAATTGCGTAGATACATAGGCGACTTTGAATGAGTCCGACAAGGAGTCCAACAATGGATATTTCAAGTTACGAACAACGGTCACTGCAAGTACGGAACCTGAAATTAGAAAAGAGAATAACATGCATTGCAGAGAGGTTTCGTTTGTTTGATGTTAAGTGGGGGGATTGCTCCAGTTTCTTTTTGGATGATTCAAACACGTTAATTTCGTTATGAATTGTTACGATTTCTATATTATTTTCACTGTATAATTTGATGATGCACTTATTTAAGTTTGTAATCTTAATCTTTCACTTGTAAATCACGTGGAAAACGTCTCATTGCACCTCAAGGTACTTTCTCAAATATAATACGACAACAACAACAAAAAACAAAACAGAATTTCAGGCAACTACGATGATTTCATCTTTATAGAAAAACTTGCAATTTTCCGATCGTTCGAAATCGTTTCTCCCGATACGAGTAAGTAAGTCTGTGCACTTACCTCTTCAAGGTGAAAAGAAAACCCATATCGTGCGTTTTTTGATTCGGTCAAAAATAAAAATAAAATTCAAACATTTCAAACTATTCCGATCCAAAGAATATACATAAATAGAACACTATTATCTAATACAAAACAATCTACGTCATTCAAAGTTATGAAAATACTCTTACCTATTAAAAATAGACGCACATCCTATAAATATAAACACTACGAAAGTATGCTGCGTTTTGCATAGAACTGTATATTCATATTTACTTTCAAACGGAATCAATCTGTTACCGTGTATATTAAATAAGCGAAATCAATTTGTTAAGCAATCGATTAGAATTTCATTGTTAACACATCACGTTGGCGTCGGTTTTGTTCGAAACTCGATATTAGTCAGTAAGAGTTAATGATTTTGATCTCTCCAAAAACAATCAAGTTTAACAATATAATTGTAATAATAATAATAATAACAATATTTATTAGTTACCCAATTTACAGAAAGAAAAAAGATAATAATAATACAATTAAAATATATATTTATATATTGTATATAATATAAAGATTTAAAAGTAAAATGTTAATCATCGGTGATCATCTCTCAGAAGCCAGAATAATAATGAAAGCAAAACATCGTAATCGTAATTATATAAAGTATATATACTATTCACTATACTCTTTCAGAGGTGGCAAATAATATCGAAATCATTGAAAGGTGCAACGTCTCTCGCTTATTACTCGGAGAGCGGTGCCTTTGCAAAAAAAATTGATCAAATCAAATAATAATATGTAAATTAAGACAAACAGAAAATCGTATTTTGGCCAGACGATGAATAAAGTATATCTCTTGAGTAATGATATAAAAGAACTATCCATGAAGGTCCTCCTATTGGACTTGCAAGTGAAGATTTACATTGAGTTAATTTAGAAAAAAAAAACTGAAATTTCTGAGAAATTATATATATATATATATACAAACGTAATGGATTCACATTTGCAAATGAATTTTCGTTTTATCGATTCGTTTCGTGAAACGGCCGCATTTGTAAATCAATTTTTCAAAAAAAAAATAGTCTACAGTCTCCTGGTGATACAAGTGGCGTTAAACGCCTTATACGTTTTGTTAAATTTATATATTTATATTTACGTTCTGTTCATCTTTAGATTAGTCTGTTACGAAACGATCATAATCGTGTTAAAGCAAATCCTAAACTCGCAAATCCGGATGAACGAGTGCATTGAATATGATCT